>RHDR01000079.1:0-71073 GCA_009806295.1 Davidsoniella neocaledoniae | reverse complement strand
CAATCATCATCAGCATTCAAGAAGACTGGAATCTTCCCATATGGTTCCTCTAGTAGTCCTCCAGCCATTGCCTGACCGGCAACAACGCCATGCCCCTCGTCCTTCAACCCCACCTTCCCAGAATGAAGACTCTCAAGATGCCGGTATTGATAGTCTTCAAACTCCCCAAACTAAAGAGCGGTTGTTGAGATGACTAATTTTATTCTAGAGTCTATCGACAATGGGGTAGACAAAAGACTCGTCTATAATGGAGTCATCAAAATGTCACGGGGCGCTTTACATTCATATGATAATCGCGCATTGCTTGAAAACCGTGTTACAGATATGACGAGAATTAGATCTATAGAGGTGCCAGGAATGTGGAATTCCCGTGAAAGACTTCGGGGAAATGGTGTGATAGAAGTATTACCTGCCCGACGCCAAATTGCACGAAGAAATCAGAGGAAGGCCAATTTTCATGAAAAAGTCAAGATAGGATACTAAAGAAGACTCTTGCACAGAAGAAAGACGCTTATTATGGCCACCATGTGGTTTACGAGCTGTTAAAGGTAGGTTGGCCTTTTTGATGTTGTACCGAAGAGTAGATACATTAATATGCACCATGGACGCGATAGTTGCAATTGGAGCCTCAGGGTGTTCAAAATGATATGTCACTGCATCCTTAATGGTCGCGGCGTGTAAAACACGTGTTGTTTCTTCCATTTTTCAAGAATTGTTGATGATATCACGAAAAGACGGATGGAGGTTAGGAAGTTGTTGATAAAAAGAAAAACTTGCTGCTAAGTTAATCTTGGTGCGGAGCACCATCAATAATAAATATTGTGGGGCGCGGCACGAGTACAGATATATTCATATCCATTCCTTCTTGTTATTGTGATGTGACTTGGGAAAACTTTACATTATTTTTATGTATGCACTTGGAAAACCGGCAGAAAAGTGGCAGAGAACATGAAGTAACAGTGTCCAAAATAGAAATAGATTAACCGAAAAACGCCTGTGCAAAGATCCTGGCTCTTATATTTCAGTGGTACGCACATTAGATTCCCAACCAAGGAAAATAAGCAATGAGTGCATCGACAAGAACAGACAGACCGAAGCTAATGAGATGAATTCCCCTTCTTGGCGTCCTATAAGATGGGAAACACACAGTAAAAAACTCTTGCTAGCTGTTTGGTCCGTCGATAAGTGCACATATAACAAAGCTCGAGATATACGATGGCCTGTTTCTTCTTCATCCACGCTGAGGCTCGTTGGAAAAGGGGGGGGGGGGGTCAACACAGCTAGGAAAATCGTATCTGAGTGGAAGTTATCTGTACTTTATCTAGATGAGAGATGATGATACAGAAATCAAATAGATAAGCAAGACAAAGATTTGTAAATAAATAGAAGTGTGACTTGTGAGCCACAAGAGAAAGTTTCTTGTATGAACACTAATGAAACAGGAGATTGGTACGGAACCAAGTAAGGAAAGAGGTTTGTGAAAGGTTCAACATGAATCTGTTGCGACTGGAGTTGCACAAGGATCTGGGTTGTAAGTCAAACCAAATTAAGTGTTAGGAATGCTAACTAGAACATGTTATGATAGCCCAAACTAGTTGAACTACGCTTTGGAACTATAGACAAAAAACAGTTCTAGAAAGTATTGTTACGAAGATCTTCCGTTTCGGCCGCCGATCTAGCACACTAACACTTGCTCAGTTGACATGGAAAGCCCGTGGGGGCATCAGTATCATTACGGACTCAAATGACAGCCTAGTGACAAAGAGGGCCCATCCGATGATAATCATGACATGTCTAATCGATGGTAGACTATTAAGTTGCAGAAAACATTGTATTCTATTGCCTGGTTGTAGAAATATATCACGAGACGCTAAATCAAGACGGAGAAAACCTTTAACTTTGAAGAGCACTACCCACACTAAAAGAAGAAGGTCGCGAGTATGATATGGGAGACCGCTCGGTAAGGCGGTCGCCGGACTTAAAGCTTAAAACCGAATACTAGGTCCAATTTGTGTGTCTTGGGGAGGCCGAGATTTTTGAATCTTTAAAGGCCTGTAAGACAACACCATGTGCATCGTGATTCCGTTTGGGAAGGTTTTACAAGAATAGATTGGTCTGTGGGCAACTAAGCAGTAGAAGAAACTTTAAAAAAAGGAAGGCAAAGAGAAAAAAAGACCCCATGTACAAATACACAAACCCAACGTGGGCTCTTGCGCAACACTCCAAATAAGACAGATTATGCCATTTTCTATAATATTCTGTAAGCTACGAGGACCCTAGTAGGAACGGGCGGACCTTCAAAAAAGCAGAGGCATAAACTTGGTAAGCCAGTAAGTTGCTTGTTACGATGCTGGTACTAGCTTGATAATGATGCTTTTAGTATTGTACTTGGTGATACTTCTACTACTTCTACTATTTCTGATACTACTACTTGCTGTTAAACATCTTATAAAATCTCCATCATGGCCTTCTTCAATCATCAAAAGATATTCTTGCTCCTTAGCCTCTTCAGCTCAAGCCTCCTCGCCTACTAGCATCGACTTGCTGCTTGTCTAGCTCTTTCTGCGGTATCTTTATTGATAACCACATTCGTTTTTTTGTTACCCTTCTCTATCTTTTTCTCAACTTCCTCTACCACAACCATGAAGTACTCTCTGATTCTCGCTCTGGCGGCCGTCGAGGTCGCTACCGCCGCCCCTTCCCCTGGAGACTTCTTTGACCCATTCAATTGGTGGTCTAAAACGTTTGCCAAGACTAGCAGCCCAACTTCGGAGGTGAAGGGAAAGGTCTTCGACCGTTACGTCTCCATCTGGTTCGAAAATACCGACTTCGACAAGGCTGCCGGTGACCGTAAGTCATCTCCTTTCTATACTATCTTCTGTTCCCTTGTACTAACTCTCTTTCACAGCCAACTTTGACTTTTTCGCCAAGCAGGGTATCACCCTCTCCAACTTCTTTGGTGTGACCCACCCTTCACAGCCCAACTATATCTCTGTTCTGTCAGGCGACTACTTCGGTATGGATCACGATGAATACATTCACATGCCCAAAAATGTGGCGACCACCATCGACCTACTAGAGGACAAGGGTATTTCGTGGGGTTTCTACCAGGAGGACATGCCCTTTACCGGCTATCAAGGCGTGGAGTACGTGAACCAGAAGAACGGTGCAAACGACTATGTCCGCAAGCACAACCCTGGTATCATGTTTGACTCTATTGTCAAGAACGAACAGCGTTTGTCACAGATCAAGAACCTGTCTATGACCAACCCCTCTGACTCAGTGTTCCACATGGACCTGGCCACCAACCGTCTGCCTCAGTGGATGTTTATCACCCCTAACATGACTTCGAATGCCCATGACACCGACATCACCACTGCTGGTGAATGGCTGGAGAAATTCCTGACTCCTCTTCTGGAAGACCGCAACTTCATGAACAACACCATGGTTCTCATTACCTTTGATGAGAACGAGACCTACAGGGCCCCTAACAGATTCCTATCCATCTTGCTGGGCGATGTCATCCCCGAAGAGCTGCACAACACCACTGATTCAAACTTCTACAACCACTACTCCGAGATCTCTACTGTTCAGGCCAACTGGGATCTCGACACTCTGGGTCGCTGGGATGTCGGTGCCAACGTTTTCGACTTTGTTGCCTCCAAGACCGGCGATGTTCTGCGCTCCTTTGAGAACCTTCACAAGTATCTCTACAACGGACCTTACCGTGGTGCCATGAGCATCTTATACGAGAGATCCTCTTGGGTTGCCCCTAACTTGGCTCTGGACAACTCGGTCAGTGGCCGCAAGATTCTCCCCGCCATCAAACAGGCTTGGGCTGGTAGCAAGCTGCCTACTTACTATCGCGACAGTGTGCGCGTCAGTGATGGCCATCACCCTCCCCACAGCTCTTAACTGTACTAGACTCATATCTACTGAGCCTAGAAGCAATTTTTTTTTCGCTGCATATTGCGTTCCAGATCAAATAGTGGTGATGGTGGTGATGACGGTTTATCATGGCAAGAGGCCAAGTCAAGGAGTTGGAGTTGGACTAATTTTTGTGCATCATATCATCTTGCATTTTTTCTTGCATTTTTTCTATCATATTTTACATCTTTCACCAATACATTGCTCTTATTAAACCTACCATCATTATTTCCAATACAACTTTCTCCAACCGGTGGTTTGAGATGTTCTGTAGAATATAGAAAGCCCGGACAAACAATATGTTAAAGCGTTTCCATGCCAATAAATCATATTGTGGAGGCTTGTGGCAAGCAAATCTTTTCCCTTTCTTATTTTCTTAACGTTGACCATGTATATTATGTGTATATACATAGAGACACATTTTTGTGTGAAATACATTTTCTTTAGACTTCTGTTTTTCTTTAGTCAATATCTATATTCATAACTATAATCTTTTTGTCGTTCTTTCATGTCCCCTGTTTGTTCCAGAAAAGAATGTCATCAGTAAGACATAGGAAGGTGTTTCATTATATATGCTAGTGCTTTGTCTAGAAATAAGAATATCAACACCAATAAGCATTATACCGATTGATACCGATTCGAAAAATTAATATGACATAGTATCGTTCTTGTTGCTCATGTATCTGTTACTATAGATATATGCAGATATACAGATATCTTACTCACACCTTACTGAGAAGCTTGGACGGAAAATATTGTTACTGATAGCAGTAGTACAATCATGTATATGTATATTAGAGCTCTCCCCTGGCCATGTTAATTTATGGTGTGGTGCCTGATCACCCACACATCGAACCTAGTTTAGCTCCTGGACGCACTAGCCAAGTAAGCCACTGTCTAGGGTCAGACATGAGCACAGATCGAATAATAGGCATAACGCAATTTCTACTGGCGTAACTGATTGTCTTCCTCTTACTATGAACCATCGTTAATTACTACAAGGCTTATATAGTCGACACATCATATCACCGGCGAAACCGCTGACAATGCACTCCCGGGATGTTACAGAGTAAGTTCATGACAAAGACAAACGGGCTCATAGTTGAACAATGTGTCGAAGAAACCACTATCATGGGTTTGTGATGGTTACCTAGTAATATTTGATAGAACAGTTTATAATATTTATTTTCCTTTTCCTTTCAATGTTGTGTTCCTTTAGCTTCTTCCTTGAAGTCTCCCTTTTGACCTCATCATGGAGGAAACAACGGCATGGGCGTGAATCTATAGATTCTTGACGAATGCTACCTTTTCTAGACGATGTACGTGACAAGGTTGAGAATCAAGTATAAATACATATGTAGATGTATCTGGACAGAGGCTATCCTGCTATTTTACAACTATACAACGGTAGGCATGTCTTATCATACATACCATAGCATCTTTGAGCGTCGGCTTGAATCTAATGCAAGTGTCTTTCAGAAAGTTATAAATTTTAACTATGACCATATTTAACTTATAACTAAGTTACTAAGATTATAGAATGTCTTAATATTTGCTTATTTAATATCTACCTTAGTATAAATGCGCAACACATGATTTCTCGCTCACCAACCGACAGTCCTGCGTTCTCATTCGAATTTGGCTCTGCAGGTTACCTGGCCACTTGTCGAGACCTGCCTCTAGGGTTTATTTCATCACAGTGAAGTCTTTCGAAAGTTCCACTTCTCTCTGGATGATTGTCATTGTTTCATATACTGCCCATGCTAGTCTCAGCGGCAGGAAGGTTATCGGCCTTGCTGTCCATCAGTTCTGTGGTAGGAGTTCTCGGAAACGGTCTAGCAGTCGATCATCAAACCCCCAGAAGTCTGTTCAGCACATCTGGCAGGACGACATTTCTTCCTTCCTGGTACACGATCTGGAAGTTGTAGTCCGCCAGTTCCATGTGCCAACGGCGCTGTCGTTCGTTTAGGATTTTTGTCTTCCTGAACACCTCCAGGTTCTTGTGGTCGGACAACACTTCGAAGGTCTTGAGGCATTTTAGCTCTGTGGCCCACCTCAACGCCTTCATGACTGCAAGGAGCTCTTTCGTCGTAGTTTGCTTCGGCGGGGGAATGCTTAGCCGGGAAGTATGCACATAGTCTCCAATCGTCCTTGTCTCCTGAGCCATAGTTTTGGACTAAGACCGCGCCTACTGCCCACTTCGACGCGTCTGTCAAGACTGCGGTCGGCTTGGCCTAGTCGAACGACTGTAGGACTAGGACGCTCATGAGCCGTCGCTAGCTGTCGCTGTAGTTTCAGCTTCGCTTTCTCACACTCAATTGACCATGTGAATTTTGGGGCTTTCCCTCCCGTGGGCACCTTAGTGAGGTATGTCAAAGGCTTGGCTATCTTACTAAAGTTTTCTATGAAGCGCCGATAGTGGTTAGCGAAACCTAGAAATTGACACAGCTCCCAGAGGTTCCGTATGCCCCCCCCATCGCCTGACTGCCTCTGTCTTCTCCGGGTCCATCTGGATGCTTCCATTTCCAACAATGAAACCAAGGTATTTTATCTTCGGCACTAAAAACTCGCATTCCTGATGTCGACTGTGAGGCCAGCTTCTCGGAGTCGGCGGAGCACTTCTCTCACATGCCTCCTGTGGTCGTTCCGGGATCGCGAATAAACGATCAGGTCGTCTATGTACGCTGACACATTCTTGTCCAACACATCGAACATGATCGAATTCACCAAACGCTAGAAGCGGCCAGGCCGTTCTTCAGGCCAGATGGTAGGGCCAACGATTCGTAGAGGCCAAACTCAGGTAGAACGTCAGTTCGTCTCCGTATACCCCGATGCGGATGGGTATTGTGCAGTAAAACTCGCGCACCGATGATGACACCCCGTCCGCATAAACCACCGGTCGTGGGCGTCGCAGTTTTTTTATTTGAATGCCCCATGCGCGGGCTCTCTCTCAACATCTAAAAACGACATAGCTTCGCATCCGCTATCGCAGAGTTCGTCTACTTTTTTTTCACAGTGGGCAAAAACAGACACAGTCAGGCAAGAACGATTGCTGTCATTTTTCATTGGCGATCTAATAGATAGCGGAGACCCAGGCTCCACCTCGCGACGCTGAGGTGGAGCCACTAGTTTTCCGAAACCTCAGAAACTCTCTGTCATTCTACACACCTCCCGTGGGGCCTTTGTTGGTGCAGTCAACTCTCCTGTGCCCGGGCAGCAGGCACTTGAAGCACAGGTTCTCCTTTCTGCACTTCCGGGTCACAGAGCTCTCTTTAGGCCTTCTTCTCCTCCGTGAGAAATTGCCCTCTCTCACAGCGCCTAACTCCATCGGGCTATCTGGGGACAACTGCTCCCCTCGTAGCCCCGTGGTGTGGCTAGAGGAGCTGAATACTGGCGGGTTGGCAACCAAGGTGCTAGGCACGGAGGCTTGTTTCTTTGGAGCTTTTGCCGCCTCTCTCTTTCCGATGCGGTGTCGTGCCGCCCTCAAAGTCTTCTCACCATTGTGGATATCCGTATAGGTCGAGACCCAGCCCGGGTAGTCGTCCCTAGCTAGACAGTGAACCACGCCTTCTTTATTTTCCCTCATAGAGTCGGTAACTTTCTCGTGCAGGAATTTCACCTTCTACAGTGGTGTGACCTCCGCCAACAAAGCCAAATTGTCGAATTCCGTGTGGAATTGTCGCCAAGTTCCTCCGAAATTTTCCAGGGTGAGGTCCACTAGCAAGTCCAGAGCCTCCGATCGATCGGAAGAATTGTCGAATTTCACGTCTAAATACTTGATGGCACCCTCGAACATGGTGATCGGCTGATCTGACACCGGCAGCCAGTGGTCTGGGAGTCTACTCTGCATGAATCGTAACGCATCAGTAGCAGATCCCTCCGTGTTGTACACCAGGAACTCCAGCTTATCAGCTTCCGTAGGGTAAGTACTCTCGTACTTCTTTACCCACGTGATCATTTTCTTCCTCCACGTCCAGTACTCCTGGGCGACGCTGAAGGACTCCTTGCTGGCTACCCCGGTGAACGGCTTGAGACACGCACCCAGAGGGTTCCGGGGACGGAAGTCCTGATCCGTTCTCCCTTAGTCCTTCATTTTTGGGCCTAACTTGTCTGTAGCTGTGCCAGCATGGTCATGATAGTCTCTATCTGGGTCTGCGTACTCGTGCTCTGGTCCCCATCTGTCTGGCGCGCCCGGTTCGCCCGTGTCACGACCTCCAAGATAGCAGATGACATTTCCTCTATGGCTCGAAAGTCCTGAATCTCTGTTGAGCTCCCGAAATAGTCGGGGTTGTTGCCATTTCTGGCGTGGAGGATTCACTCAACAATCATGGGCAGTGAGCCTGGGAAATGGACCCCCTCTGAGATCGCCTTTTGGACCTCCGACTTAAGTATGCCGGATACTTCCGGCAAGGTCAACATGGGGATATTCTGTTGCTGGGCCATGATGGTTATGTGTGAGGCAACAAACAAAAGTTAAGAAAAAGAGAAATAACCACAAGGTTTCCCTTAGAGTGATGTCTAGGTGACGATCAGTCTTATGGTTGGATGGGTGATTATGCAAGGAGCTTGCTCAATCACTGATGATCGTGGGTTTAATGAAGAGGTTGTATTGAGAATCACCCATGAGGAGGTAAGAATGAATGTGGAAGAGATGGACTTGGGGAGTCACTGTAATATACCCTCCCGATCTCCTATGTAAACCCCTCTTCCTTGCAGGCCCCACTACCTCCATTACTCTCATGGTTTGCTCTAACCCTGTTAACCCTAGTCATCGATATCTCTGATCCCGACAATAAGTTCATAGAAATTTGAATCTCGAATGAAAAACACAAGAAAACAACCATAATTAAAATCTATAACCATGTGACCATTTGTTTATCAAAAACAAGTGTTGGCTTTTACAATATGATAAGTAATTACTCTTGTATTACTCTTTTTATTAGAATTCATTGTAGAACAAATGGAGTTCCGTAGAACACACCAGAGAGCTCAGAGTGCATTCGTGGTTCCTCTAGCTTCAACAGTGACCTACTTTGCGTATTCGACGAAGTTGAAACTGGAGTCCCACCACACACCTAACCACCTCAGAGACTTTAAGATTTGAGTAGTTCTTCGATGGGCAGCCTAGCTGGTCTCATGCTAGAGCTTGGCCGACAAGATATCAGCCCTGCTTTGTCCCCTTGAGACCATTTTCTCAGCATCATTTCTCTTTCACCTCTAGGTAATCTGTGAGGGTTTATGATTCGGCGTAGAATTCCTTCGACAGATAATATAGAGACCCTCATCAGCATACCCAAACTAGACTACTATATTAGAAAAAGAAATAGAAAAATCAAAATCGGTGTGACAATATACAAACGTCGATATGACACCGCTTTCACGTGAACATCCAAATTCACCGCCCTGGTTGCACAATTGGTTAGTGCGTTGGACTTTTACGAAATGCCTCATCAGGCTCTAACTGTTATCCAAAGGTTGCGGGTTCGAGTCCCGCCTGGGGCGATACTTTTTCACCATCATCGTGATGGCAAAGTCGTTGATTTTTGGTCAATATTTGTCTTTTGCTTTTGAAAGCGGCCCAGAGAATGAGGCTCCACAGCGGCGCTATTGCCTTCTTTTTATGGCTTAGGCGGGCGATTGGAGAAGCTCGTCATCGCCTAATATTTGGGGGAGCAGCTTGCTTGGACAGTGCTTCTTATATGCTGTAATCGTTTTTGTTCAGTCATGTCATGTTCACTTGAGTGGAGCTTCTAGAGCACAAAAGGCTCAAAATCTTAAATTCTGGGCTGATTTTGCGCGCCGATTATCCACATTGTGATTGCTCACCACCAGGGATCCAACCGCTTTGAGTTTTGCATTGCTACTGCAGCATTAAATAGAAAGAGACAGACGTGATGATAGACATATTGACAGGAAATGCCAGCAGAGCCGCCTGTTTCTGAGGTTGCTTCTCGGCCACTGGATGCTCAGCTGACCATCCGTAGGGCCACCAAGAGTTTCATGGCTCCATGCCACCTTTGGAACGGTCCTTCTACTCCTAATGCGTCGCTCTTATTTCTCCATTTCTCATGACGAACACTCCATCATCCTGGTAGTTGTGGGGTTGGTTGCTATACCCTTGCAACCATACTAAGTAGAAGCAGAGATTGAACAAGCCGAGAATGCGTCAAGAACAAACCTCGGCGACTACTTCATAAAGCCCCCCGCATCTCATGCTCTTTCAAACTCGTTGCTCAATTCTTCTTCTCTATCCAACAAAGCAAGTTGTCCTGATCGAATAGTATATACACACATATTACACCTCGAGTCTCAACAGTCTAATTGTTCATTGTTCAATCAATCTCAAACTCTACTCTCTCGCATAACCTCCCACCACCAAACATGGCTGGCCGGGCTCAATCTATTCGTCTGGGCCTCTCCCGTATGGAGCGCCTCTACGACGCCTCTTCACAGTCGTGGTCTGCCCTCCACGTAGCCGGCACCAATGGCAAGGGCTCTATCTGCGCTTACCTATCGGCACTCTGCGCCTCGCACCAAATACCACACGGCCGCTTCACATCGCCCTTTGTCCACCACCCCAGTGACTCCATCCAGATCAATGGCAAGTCCATATCCGTCGCCGAATACAACGAGCACGAAAAGTACGTGCGCATGCTGCCTGGCTACAGTGAGGATCCGCCATCGCCATTCGAGATCATGACGCTGGTGGCTTTCCGCGCCTTTGCCGAGAACGACGTCTCGCATGGCGTCGTCGAGACTGGTATGGGCGGTCGTCTGGATTCCACCAATGTGATGCGCAACAAGTCTGTCAATGTATTCTCGAAGATTGGCATGGACCACAACCAATTCCTCGGCAGCAACATACTGGCTATCGCAGCTGAGAAGGCCGGCATCATCACGACCAACGCCCCGTGTGTCATCGACGATACCAGCGACTACGCTATCCTCGATGTTGTTGCTCAACGAGCCATGGAAATTGGTGCTCCATTTCAGCTTCTCTCTGACGATACTGCTCTGATGAGCCTCCTCAAGCGCGAATGTACCAAGAACGGTGGCTTTGCGCCCCACGAGGTCACTAACCTAGCCTGTGCTATCAGTGCCTTCCAAAAGGCCTTCCCCTCTACGCTCGACCTTGACGACGTGCCAGCTCTGCTGCCTAAGCTGGCCAACATCCGCATGCCAGGCCGTCTCCAGAAACTCGATATCAGCCACAAAATTTCGCAGCGCTCATCGCAAATTCTCCTCGACGGCGCCCACAACATGATTGGCATGCAGGCGCTCAGTACTCACGTTGCCCATGGCGTGCGCAAGGGCGACGAGCCTGTGACCTGGGTGATTGCACTATCGAGCCCGCGCGAAGAAGAGGCCTTTGACCTCATCAATTCCCTAGTACAAGAACATGACACTATCGTTTTCACGGAATACGGCGCCAACTCTACCGCTGTTGAGCTGGAGGCGCGGCCAGATCCCATCAGTTCTGAGTCTCTAAGAGCTCGCTGTGCCCGGCTGATTCTGCCCGAAGACCGTCTGTATTCTGAGAGGGACATCACCAAGGCCCTTAAGCGTGCCTGCGATATCTCGCAGAACGGACCCCTGGTGGTCACGGGCAGTCTGTATCTGGGATCTGAGATCCTGAGATGGCTCAAGGCGTGATAGGCCTTTTCTTCAAAGAGGCCCTGTCCTAGCATTGTTCCCTCCGCCTCTGTGTTTCTGTGTATTCGCTTCTACTTTGTTTGCTCCTTGCAACTAGTTTTTGTACATTTGTACAATGCAGAACTAAGCTCTGCATATCCTGCCTTTGCTGTGACCTTATTTGGTCTATCTGGCGCTAATGTTTCCCCAGACCAAAGTGCTTTGATCTCCGACATTTCTTCCTCCCCCCTAGTCTGCGCTCTCCAAAATCGCAGCAAGGACCAAGCCCCAAAATGCGGGGGTTTTACGAGCTAACGCTTATATGGACCGCTTCTCATTTGCTGATGGATGGCCGCTACGTTGGCTATCCATGATTCACGATAGTTACAGAATATCAACCATATTCCAGAACGGCATACTTGGCATCTTGTCATTTGTTTTTTGTTTTTCCTTTGTTATCATTAGCTCCATAGCATCTTTCTAGCTTCTTGGCTCTACTACATACACTAGGTCCCCAGAACCCACGCTCGAAACACGAGCCACGTTTAACAAGTAGTATCGAGCATATACAACACCAGATTAACCTTTGTATTTATATATTACTTTACAACAAATCTAATTCTCTGTCTTCTCCTTTATCAATGTCTCATCTTGTAGTTGTCTGCTGCCATGGCATCTGGACCGGCGGTCCAGCCAAAGGCTTCAGTGAAGACGAATGGTTAATCGCCCCGTTTCAAAAGGGCGAGACACCAACCTTCATTGAACATATCAAGGCAGGCCTCAGATGTGCCGCTAGCGATGCCGAAGCTATTGTGTATTTCTCAGGGTATGTCATCGCCTATCATTGCATTCTATTGGTAGCTACAACATTACACACTTAGCTTCTTTTTTTCCTTGCTACCCCGCATAATTATATCTTTAGTTGTAGATACAACTATAGTAGGACTCCTACTTACTCCTTGAACACAACTCTGAAGATCCTTTCCTTGATTCCATGACACACTGTTTGGCTGACACACACCCCTATCTGCGCTCCGACCCCCCTGTGCTTAGTGGACCAACTCGCCAGGAAATACAGTTAACGGAAGCGCAGAGCTACTTTAATCTTGCAGCCGAGAACTCTTTCTTCGGAATCTCTCCCTCCACCGACCTTAATTCTAGCATTGCCACTGAAACTGCTGCCGCCCTCGACGGAGCTACTGCTTCGATATCGCGCCGAGTTCGTGTTGAGGAGCGAGCATTAGACTCCTACTACAACATCCTGTTCTCACTCACCGCTTTCTACGCCGAGTTCCAGCGTTGGCCGGCGAAGCTGACCATCGTCTCACATGCCTTCAAGAAGTCACGTCTGGTTGATCATCACTGCCAAGCTATTGGATTCCCGCTGGATCGTGTTGCTTTTATAGGTATCGACCCTCCTGGAATGCAGACAACTACTGATGGCGCTACAAATGCTGCAGTCGACCGGTTGGACGTTGTTGGTATCAGCCTGGCTTTGGATCAGTGGGCAAAAGATCCGCACGGAATCGGCGCTGAGTTGGCTGGGAAAAGATCGCGTAGAAACCCTTGGGAAGCAACGCAAACTGTATTTTTAAGCGACGAAGAACGCAAGAAGAGTAGATTAGCGATCAGATTAAACGATGACGGTTCTGAATATATTGATGATACAGCTGCCCGGCCATGGTAAATACAATGCCGGATAGTTGTGCCATCAATATATTATATTCAATATCCATAAAGAACAAACTTGATACATTCCAATATTTACACAATATATAATACAGGCTAAAGAATTGCCCTCCCTATATCTTGCACTTGGAATCTGCGGCACCATATGGGCCATGCTTCATAGCTTCACACATGAACTTAAGGGAGTCCACATACATTTCCTCCGTAAATACATGGCCTGCCTCGTAAACCTTTGATAGAAGAGTAATATCCGCATTCTGAGCCCAAGATCCCGCTGCCTCGCCAACAAAATCCAAAAACGGCTTGCTCATGGAGTACGGCACGAGCTTGTCAGTATTGCCAAAGGCAAGATATATTTTCTTGCCGTGTAGCCTAGAGTCTAGGATATGCGCAATGCGGGATTTTTCCTCGGCTGTCAAAGTGGATGATGATGCTGACTCGGGGATGTTCTCGGTGCCGAAGATAAGGCCGCGTGGATCGTATTTCTTGCAGGCCATCACTATGTCCGGTGGGAAATCGCGGCTCCCCAAAAATGAGGCCCCGTTGTCTGCGGGATTGTAGGAAGGGCGTCCCGTTTTCCGCGCTCGGTCAGTGAGCAGGCCTAGTGTGGTAGGATTAGCTAGTATTAATCTGACGACGGTTGATTGGTGGCTATTAGTAGCATCTTTCACTGTTCAACTTACGCATAAAATCAGGACAGCCAACAATGGCAACGCCTGCTGTGACGCGCGGGTCTCGGAAGAGCAGCTGCCATGTCGTGTGCCCGCCTAGACTCTTGCCAAGTGCTAAGTGCTGGTCGACCTTCTTCCCCGTCTGAGCCATCTGGCCGGCAAACAGGTACCCCTCAGCGACGTCGATTAGGCTCATGGTATCAGTGACCATTCCAATCATACCGCCGACCATATCCTGGGCATGCGTGTCGTTACCGTCTTTCCACGAGCGATTAGAGGCCTTATCTATCATGCGAGTACCGTGGTTGCGTTGATCAAACGCTAAACATATAATTCCGCGCGAACAGGCTTCTGGCTGAGCTGTCCATGTCGCCACCATGCGGTTGGCAAACTCAGTCATATGCTTCTTATCACGAGTGCGTGCATGATGCAACCAAAGCATCGTGTACTTGCTAGCTGTAGGAGAAATCTCGTCGAGGCCGTAAACGTCGACTGCTAAGCCGGCCATCGTAACGGTGCGCATAGAAGCGGTGAACTGTGTAGGAGTTTCAGACGTCATGGCTTAGGCTGGCAGAGGTTATAGGCGTAAAGGTATGTTTATAGGCAAAGAATAAGAGACTAGCAGTTCAAGAATATGATAATATAAATATGTAGACGACAGATGTTGTTTTGTTATAATGGCCGATATTCTTGGACGGCGTTGCCCCACATTCACTTCTCCGGACCTAGTCGTTGAATTAGGTAGTTTCAACTGGAAGGTTGCACAACTACAGATACACCTGCCCTTTTGAGCTCCGGGGGCACTAAAAATCTCATCACGGGATTTCGAGAGTCTTTCTTTTATCATATTATCTCCGAGACATAGCGTAACATTCGATACATGTAATTATCCTTTTTGTATATCTTCTCCAAGACATTGAGGTAGTTAAAATTTTTTTTAAAAAAAAACGCCGTTATTTTCACTATATAACTAGAAATCCAGATAGGCTAACATGGAACATAAGGCAACGTGCCTGAGTGGTTAAAGGGTATGACTCGAATGAACTCTACAGTTCATCTCAGCTATCATATGACTTCGGTCGCATAGGTTCGAATCCTGTCGTTGTCGTTCAATTTTTGCAGTATTTGCTTCGCTTTTTGGGAAATAGGAGGAAGCAAGGGGAAGGAAGCCAGTTGATTGGTTGTGTAGCATCACGGGTTCTACGGGAGATATGAGGATTGATTGCCGAACAATAGAACATTTAAGAATATAAAGAAAGAATATGTACCATGTAGCTTACCCTATCCCTATACTTCCACCTGTCATCCGTTAGTATCAAGTGAATAAACCAGTTCATGTAGGAAACACTTATCTTTGAAAATAAAGTGTCGGGTGCCTCTCACTTATTTACAGATAAGCACGCCGACCCAGTGTTGACATCTCGGTCATGCCAATTAGCTGTTACATCTATAATGTAGGCCAGCCAAAAAAACAGACAACGCAGCAGAGGAATATGCCAGAGAGAACTTCAGTGATAAGAAAGCTGTCTTTTGACATCCCGGACAGGCACAAAACCTTGATTCCAACAATAGATGGATCCCGGGAGCAAAAAGGGAACTAACACTACTCTCCATTCCCAACGCCATGCTCATGCTGAGATGACAACTGAAGCGCAGCAAACTCGCTCCTCAATGTTCCCGATTCGCCAGTCTTTGCTCTCATGAATCAATGTTCCATCAGCTCGTGAACTCCAGTCAACACATAACTAACTAGCACTTCATAGTACTTCAAGCTAATCATAGATACTTTCTGTGTGAAATTGCGCTGCCAACTAGAATAAGACTTTATGTCCACCTACATGGAATGGGTGGCAGTTGCGGATAAAGACATTCAAAAAAAACCGCCATCTTCTCAACATGGCAGAAACCTGCGGATGTAGAGGTATAACCAATACACGCGGAACGTGCAGAGGTCTTTAGTACTGGTGTCATCCTGATTTTGAAGAACAGCCTCCAACAAGATGTAAATGCGCCTGACCGGGTCTCCCATTCTATGGAATACACGAAGATTGCATCTTGCAACATATCGTGCAGTTTAGCAAAGGAGCCTTGGAGAAATCCCGACGACATCGACTTTCAGAGTGCTGTGTCAAAGGCCTTGCGTAGGTACAGAGGATTGCAGACTCGACAACGAAATTTACTATTCCGCGATAACATCAGGGATTATTAATTGTGCTTTCATTTGAATCTCAATGCCTTCATATGCCTGGTAGACCAAGCTCAGAAGACAGGATACGAAATAAAGCACGTAATAATCCCTGATCGTGTGATAGTCGAGACACACCCTTCCTATTCTGCTCCTCGTCCGCACATCCACTAGACATTGTAAGCCTAGAAGACACTACAAAAGGATCGTGTAGTCGTGAAATCTCCTCTAGCGCCACGTTTTGTAAACAACCGCGTTCTTGGCCAGAGTCATGTTCCAGAAGTTAATTCTCGCAAGCACCCCCCAGGGGGATTTACCGTTAAGACTTGGAAAAAGAAACTCTTGCCCACTGCTAAGGTGTCTGAAATTGCCTTGAAGCTCGTCTACCACAAGCACCCCGCCTCAACACCCAAGCAGAACTTGTGGAGTGAGGACAAGAGGCACAAGCAGTGGCTTAAAAAGCCCTTCGGCGACTATAAAGCGCAAACAGCCGAATGTATCGTTAGGGTTAGGTTCCAGACTCCATTCTCTACCACACAAACTGTGACTCTAGCGAGAGGGATCTGTAGAAACTTCGAAGCGGTTTGTGTAAAAATAAAGGTAGAGAACAGATACCTGGAGAACTGGGGGGGAGCGAGGCGCAAGAAGGATGAAATGTTGAAAGTATCGAGATTGGCCGAAGCTAGGAGATGCTGTTAGAAAATATGTCAATATGAAGCCTAAACGGATAAAATCAGAATAGTAGAACTACACGGTAACTTGATCTCCTTCGCGACATAATGTCCAACTGGAGGCAAAGGTACTGATATTAAATGAGTTAGTAAGATGCACTTAAGGGGAAAAATTAAGGAAGAGGAAGAAGTTAACAAAAAGGCAGTTGGCGAAAATAATATATGGCTTGCTCTTTAACCCAATTTGGCAGGGAGGAAACAACAAACGCGTTAAAGTGGACCCACAGCTAACTAGTCCACATAGCCACATAATAAGCACTATTGGCACGTGATATAGCGCAACATGGGTTTGATCTTATAGTGGGTGGGTTTGGGTTAATTCTATTTGTAAGTTCCAGAAGCATCCAAAAGACATCATAGATCTATCCCTTCATACCAGTATTCTCCCGACTGTCTTCATGCAACATCCAGACTTTTGCTCCTCAAGAACATTGTCATGCCAGAATTTGTAGAAGAAGTTGATGCGCCGGCTAGAGAAAGCCTAAGGCAAAGAATCCTCGATTCAGGCAAAATAGCATTTAACCCTTCCAGTGACGCCGTAGCCCGTCAAGCAGCTCGTCAAGAATTTCAAAATCGTATAGAAAAGTAAACTACCTCTCTTGTTATCATAATGTCAATATTCACAATCTAACATCTCAAGCAGCTCGAGTGCTTGGGCATTGTTGCCTATTCTAAATGCAGCAATCCAGAAAGATGCGGTTGACCAGTATCTACGACTTCCACTGATGCGGATCTTGACCTTTCTTCCACTACGTGAGAATGGCGTTCGGAGTACTCTAGAATTTGTGTTTTCTATACACCCTGGAAATACTGTTACAGCAGAGGAATCGGCACAACCACAAAAAGACGGCGCCAACATTACAACTGAGGCCCTGACTACAGCTACTAGACTACTATCCTCAGTCCCAGCAGGTATTACACCACTGGAATGGTTTTCAACTATCAGACCACAGTTCATCAAACTTCTGGATGGTAGCGCTGGTGAGGAATTGGCTAAGGTTTCTGGCCATATCATTTCATTTGGAATACTGGGCCGAAAGGCTTATGGCGCTCCAGGTACGCTGATTCTATCAAATCACTATATGGTACTACGAGACATTGATAATTAACTCTCTATAGGTGCACCTGGCTGGAAGGTTTTCGTCACGCCCATTCTGAATATCATAAACCCTTCCATACCAATGGAAAATCTAGGCGATGATGACAAAGCCATTATCAAGAAGGAGGACGATGATGTTGTTGACCTTCGCACGGAGAAAGTTATTAGTAGCTATGCTGATATTGTTCTTGCCATCAAGCGACTTTCTTTTCTGTTACACTCGAGTGCTTCCCCTGGTCTTAGCAAACGACTGATCTCGCACATCTTCTTGCAGCTATGGACTATCGCATCCGCATCTGAGCTCGATGGAGATGCTGACATTGTCGAATCATGTAGCAAACCAGCACGCAGACTGCTCGAAACATTCATCCGCGTGGCTAATTCACAGGATGTTATTAGCGAGATTATCGAGAATTTGCTATACAATGGTGATACCTTGTCTCAGTCGACAAGCTGGAAATACTGCATTACTCCGTCATCTATTGAGGCTGTCTCTTGTGCTCCTATGATGAGTGATGAACCTGATGTTCTCAATATGGACTGGGATGCTATGGGAAAAAAGGCTACATATCTTGCTTCGTTTATTGTGGAGGCTTGTACCGATGATGAAGTCTCAAGCATCTTTCTTGATCTTTTTCAAAAGTGGCTCCTATCCAAGGGCACTTCATTTGCGCCAAAACGAGAGATCAATTTCGTTGTAGAAGAAGACCAGAAAAACGACCCGAAACGGTTGTTTAAAGGTATATTAGAAGTCATGGTACTACAAGGTCTCATGGAAAAAGCTCCCGAGAAGCTTATCAGCAAGTCAAGCCAGCTACTGGAGCTTGTCAACCAGGTTCTTGAAGCAAACAAGAGCCAATCACAAGGCGAAGAGGTCATCTCGGTCACGCTCAGTCTATTGAACCAGATCATTACCTCCCCAACATTTGAGTCATCGACATTGACACCATTTGCTTTGACGTCATTAAAGGAGGCACTGGACCGTCTATCTCAGAAGACTGACTCAAACGCGCAAACGGCCCAGAACCTTTCTATGCTGCTTCAGTATCGTGATGAGTTGGACGGTGAGGAGGATGAAAAGCCCGAGAACACTAAACAGATCGAAGAACGCAAATCCTACAATCTTGCCATGTCCTACATAACAGATGGTGACTCACCACCTCCTATTAAATCAGAGGGCTTAAACATGATATCGAAACTTATCCAGGAAAAAAGCTCCATCATCGACATCCCGGCGGTGCTTGTGCTGCTATCAAAGATCATTTCTTCTGGCGAGGACTTCCTCAATCTTCGAGCCATGAAAATGTTCACACTGGTATCAGAAAACCACCCTAAAACAGTCTGTCGAGAGCTACTTGATCACTATCTTGATCCGAGAGAAATGTCATCGACAGACACCAGACTCCGTTTTGGCGAAGCTTTGTTGCAAGTCATGCAGCGTTTGGGAGAGATGTTTACCGGCACAATAGAAACTGAAGTGTGCGAGACTCTGCTTTCTGTAGCAGGTCGTCGTGGTGTCCGCCGCAAAACGGAGCAGCGCCAGGCTCGCGAGGAACGAGCACGTAAGATGAAAAACAAAGAGGCCGAGGACGCTTGGGGCGGCGAGGTTCTTGATATGAGCGATGATATTCCCGAACAGGAACGTCTCAATAACGAAATATTGATACAAATCGTCCAGGGGTGGGAGAGCAAGCGCGGCTCTGAAGATGTGCGCATGCGGGCATCGGCACTATCGTTGTTTGCTAGTGCTATGGACACAAACCTAGGCGCTATTGGGCCCTCTATAGTTGAAGCAGCAGTTGACCTCTGTTTGAACGTTCTGGCCTACGAGACAGAGCTAGAGAAGGGTATCTTGAGGCGAGCAGCAATTGTCGTCATTATGGCGTTTGTGAAAGCTCTGGACTCAGCAAAGAAGGAACGCCGGAGTCTTGGGTTCGGGCTCACCGATGAAAGCCGTCAAGATATTACACGGTCACTGCAGTACATTGAAGCAACTGATAATGATGGCCTTGTTAGACAGCATGCTAAGAATGCCATCGAAAGCTTGGAGAGTTGGCAGATGATAGATATGATGGGCCAGATCAAGACCGAGCCTAACGGTGGATTTGGTGGACTGGCGGGGATTGCGGGAAATCCAATTGAGATGGCGTTGCACTCAAACATAAACTCGGATGGCACGCTGAATGGAAAGCCTCGTATCGAGGAAATAGAATAGATTCACTTGCATATGTATAGTAACGTGTAGAAGTTATGATAATTGAAAATAACAGGTTTTGGATGTAAGTTGGTCGTGTAAGTGGTTTAGCGAAGATCACGTGACACCGTGTTTCGATGGATGATTTAGTAACATGGCCATCGCGACTCTGTTTGTATGGGTATTTGTTTGCATGTGATTTAGTCTTTGAAGCACAGAATTTAAAATTCGGCCAATTGTGAGAATATTTTGGTCTGTCTGCTATATAATTTCAGATTCTTGGTCTCGATTGCCATGTCTGCAGTTCGAGTGATTGCAGATTCAGACGATTCAGATTCAGATGTCGGCCCACCCCTAAACACGGTACTATCACTAGATATTGGGCAAGCAATCCAAGGACAGGGGCGGACGACTCTCTCGCCACTGGCTGTGCCCCTGCCAAATCTCCCAGCAGATGAAAAGCCTACCGTAGGTGTCTCTCCAGGCAATTATGGCCAGGGAGTGAATGTCGTTACTACTGCTACTATTGAATCTAGCGACCACCATAAACACAACTACCCACCATCGTCTACGCGGCTGGTAGCAACTGTAACATCTGCAAGGAGTGACTCGACCGACCCAGCGTTTTTTACTGCTCTGTACGCCCAAGAACAGCGCGAAGCATTGGGAGTCGGCGGCGCTTTAGTGGGCACGTCGATAGCCAAAGACACTGAGATGGTGAGCGGTGCCTATCCGCTCCAGTTTCGGCAGCCGCAAACATATCAGCAACATCAGCAATTTGGTGGCTTGCCTCAGACGGGCGCAATCACCACTACTACAAGTGCGCTCCGGGCTGCCGACACACTGGGCACATATCTCACGCATTATCACGGCCGGCTTGAGGTCAGCACAGCCAAGCGAGGAGCTGTACAGTGTGATCCATCGCCTTTTTCTGATCTAGCTGCTTTCAAACGACCTCGCCATAGTATTGAGGCAACTACTGTTGAGACTTTGCGACACAATAATAGGGCTGCGCATACTACAACAACGACAACCGCTGTCGCTACCGCCGCTTCCCACTCTATCCAGACTATTGCTCAGAACACGGGAGGACAAGGAGCCGTGATGGACTACTGGGACGTGCCGGATACCCAAGACTACCAGCCACGATCAGTGGGAAGGATGACTGGAGGGCCGGGCCAGAATGCCTATGCAGGGTATCCGGATGTATCGTCGTTCCAGGGGCAATATGTGCCACCAACAGCGACGGCGGAAGAAGACGAGGTATCTCTAGTCACATTCAACGACGCACAGATAGGGCTGCCGGGTTTCCCGGACATCAATGGGTTGCAGCCGCCTGCGATTCCGTCTACGGCATCCTACCCACCGCAAACCGGTGTCCCCAATAACCTTTACGCTGGACCACTCTCTGCGGCCATGCCACCACAGCGCGATCAGCATCGACAAACCTCCGTCAACATGGACTTTTTACCCTTAACCGAGCCTTCGAACGCAACAGATGTGAGCTTTGATGGTTCTGGGTCGTTGGCCTTAAAGTTGAATCAACGCACTTTGGGTGCTCATATACAGCTAGTGCCGTCTAGCTATGCCCCAACAATTCAGTTTTCGACTCCAGCTGAGTTTGCGATTGGGTCATCTAGGACAAGCCAAAATCGTATGGAAGCCACAGTAGTCATGTCGGAGATGGCGCGTCGACGCTTAGAGGGGTTTAACAACCAGTCTGGTACTATGGGACTACCAGAAGCTCCTCTGATTCCGCCCACTCAAGACTTCACGCAGGAACTAATAGTCGAGCCAAAAGAGCCCCCGCAAGTGGCCCCAAGGAAGCGCAAGTCAGAGGTCCATCGCAACTCATCGCCAGATATAATACTGATAAGCGAGGCTCAAGTTACTAAGAATACCCCCTCAAAAGCTGCATCTGGATTCATAGGCATCGATCTAAATGCGTTTGACTCGTCGCCACCAGAGGCTACATCGCCAGTCCGAAAGCGACGCAATGTAGAGGTTTCAACCGAGATATCAAAGCCGGAAATCGAGAAGCCACTCCGACAAATTAAGATTTCAGTAGAGCTTCCAACAATTTCATCGAATGATGCTCATGGTAATTGGCAGCCTTTGGCAGCCCCAATGGCCGTTATGGAAGTGTCACAGGCCATAGTGGAACGACCAATACAAAAAGCACATCAAGTGACATTAGATTCGGCACCAATAGCACCAGCGGAAACACCATTATCAGCCCCTAAGCCGGCGGTCCAGGAGCCACAGTATGAAGAGCCTCCTCGGTCTGGAAGGTCTGTACATGACCAAATCGCAGATTCGGAAGACGAAGATGACGACGGCGACTTCCCAATCTTTAACATGGCACCGGAAAGTGTTTTTGAGCCGACTTCGGCATCCATACCAAAGAAAGACGAGATTCCAGATACACAATCGTTTTGGATACCTATAGACGAGCCATCGCAATCACCGCTATCACCACCACCGGTAGAACTAAGTACCCCCGAGCCTATACCAGAGAAGAAGGCCCCGGCGAAAAGACAGAAGGCCAAAGCCAAAGCCTCTATTCTACAAAAGGAGAATGCCACACCTCCTGCCGCACTAGCAGCTTCAGTTCAGCGTGTGGATGTCTACGAGATTAGTTCTGATGACGAACTGAGTATGGATATCCCACGAATACAAGTCAAAGAAGCTCCTGCGCCCAAGAAAACGAAAAAGGAAAAACCAAAGAAGGCCCCGAAAGCGCCCAAGGCGTCTAAGAAGAAAGCTGCTACTCCTATTATAGAGGCCGAGAGTGAGCCTTCAGTACTTCCATCGGTAGAAGAGTCAACTCAGACTCCAGACATATCTACAGTAGACACAAAAGCTACGCCGCGAGGCTCGAAGTCGATTCTGTCAACTGACACAACACGGGCAGCTACTCTATCTACTAGTAGAGAAACCTCTGTAGCTCCTCCCGTCAAAGCGCGATTAGTTACAGCTGATGATAGTCAGACCACTTCGACTACGTTAAAGCCAACGACCCCTGCGCCTCCACATCGAAGCACAAGCACTTCGAGCATAGCAAAAAAGAGCGTGACTCCGGCTGCAGCCAGTACGCCCGTTAAAGGACCGTCAAGTGCAGTGTCTACAGTAGCAGCTATAGCAGGCGGATCGTCAGCAGTTAAGGCCCGAGCAAGTCCAGCAGCAGCAAGCTCGAATGCAACAACGCCTGCAAAGCCAGTGTACCGTGTGGGTTTGAGTAGGCGAACACGCATTGCGCCGCTACTTAAGATCGTACGCAAGACATGAGGGCGATCCACGACTTTTACCAAAATAACCCTATCTGCAGGTGGAACTTAGGCTTTATCGGTGTAATATTCTGCATTGAAGAGGCCGCCTTGCTAGTCAAACTTGTAGTTGTGGTGCTACGGCCCGTCTCCGCCGACCCATTGTTTTTGTTCATTACTAAAGCAGTGATTGGCGGCCCAATACCGTAACTACTAGACTGGGAAGGAAAGAAGATTCCCACGGGGCTGCCCATGAGCCAAAACGGTGGCGTTTCGTTCGTCGGAATATCCGTGGCTTGTTTTATTTTTTATAATATTTTTTTCTAATTTGCCCCTCCTTACCTGGCGGGGCCTACTTAGCGCTGTGAAACAGGCGTTACGGTCAACTATTGCGGGGTCAGACATGATAATTTAGGCGACTTAGAAGGGTGTCGTTCAGGGCATTTGCACATATCTCTAGATTTTAGGCGTCCTAATTGGCACCATTATTGGACAAAAATATAAAGAAAGAAGGCCGAAATTCGGAAGGAAGCAGTTTTAACACTGATTACTATGACAACATATTTGGATTTTCTTCCTTCTCTTCGACTTTGACGATCTGACTTCGTATGACTGATTATCTTGACTGTCTGAGCTCGACCTGTGGATCGCCAATCTAGCGACAAAATACCGTCTTCTTTCTCGATCAACTCAACGTATCAATCGATCGATTGACCTCAGCTTCACAATGGCTGCTAACGGCTCTTCCACCCATTCGCGCTCGCAGCGCTATCTGAGCACCCGCGGTGACGATACTGATGTGAGTCTTTATTGCAGTTTTCATTGACATGTCTAACACACAACAGAGAGTATTTTCACCATGCTAACCACCATCTCTTCATCCACAGCTGTCCTTCGAAGAGGTCGTGCTCAAGGGTCTGGCTACCGACGGTGGCCTGTACATCCCTGAGGTTGTTCCCGTCGCCGAGAACTGGCAGTCGTGGAAAGACCTCGCCTTCCCCGACCTAGCCTACGAGGTGCTGTCGCTGTTCATCTCACCGGCCGAGATCCCCGCCGCCGACCTCAAGGACATTATCCGCCGCTCGTATGCCACCTTCCGCCACGCCGACACCACGCCGCTAGTACACCTCCAGGGCAACCTGCACCTGCTGGAGCTGTTCCACGGCCCAACCTTTGCCTTCAAGGACGTCGCCCTGCAGTTCTTGGGTAACCTGTTTGAATACTTCCTGGTGCGCCGTAACGAGGGTAAGACTGGCGCTCAGCGCCACCACTTGACCGTTGTAGGCGCTACCAGCGGTGATACTGGCTCAGCTGCTATCTATGGTCTGCGCGGCAAGAAGGACGTCTCTGTCTTCATTCTGCACCCAAAGGGTCGTGTCAGCCCTATCCAGGAGGCTCAAATGACCACCGTGCTAGACGCCAACGTACACAACCTGTCTGTTACTGGAACCTTTGACGATTGCCAGGACACCGTCAAAGCGCTGTTCAGCGATCCCGAGATCAACGCTATCCTAAACCTGGGTGCTGTCAACTCCATCAACTGGGCCCGTATTCTAGCCCAGATCGTCTACTACTTCCACTCCTACTTCGCCCTGACTAAGCAAAACGAGTCCTTCAAGCTGGGCGACAAGGTGCGCTTCGTCGTCCCCACTGGTAACTTCGGCGATATCCTGGCCGGCTACTTTGCCACTCGCATGGGCCTGCCCGTCGACAAGCTGGTCATTGCGACCAACGAGAACGATATCCTGGACCGCTTCTGGAAGACTGGTCGCTATGAAAAGCAGGCCGCCGATGCACCGGCATCCAAGACCAAGCAGGACGCTAGCGGTGTCAAGGAGACTCTGTCACCCGCCATGGACATCCTAGTGTCGTCCAACTTCGAACGTCTGATGTACTTCCTAGCCTACGAGTACGCCACCACTGCCGGCATGGATGAAGAGTGGAACCGCAAGCAGGCCGGCCAGGAGGTTGCTGCCTGGCAAAAGGACTTGAAGACCAAGGGCGGCTTCGGCCCCGTGTACCCTGAGCTACTGGGCTTTGCCCGCCGCGACTTTGGCTCGGAGCGCGTTAGCGATGCTCAGACTTCCGCCACCATCAAGTCCACTTACGACGCCGTGGGTTACGTGCTTGACCCTCACACCGCCGTCGGTATCACAGCTGCCCAACGCTCGCTTGCTGAGGCACCCAACGTGCAGCACATTTCGTTGTCGACAGCCCACCCGGCCAAGTTCTCCGAGGCCGTCGAGGAGGCGCTCAAGGGTTCTGAGGGCTTCGATTTTGCCTCCAAGGTGCTGCCTCAGGAGTTCATTGGCCTAGAGCAACGCGAGAAGAGAGTCACCGAGGTCGAGAACAGCTGGACCACTGTCCGTGAGATTGTGCGGAAACAGGTGGCCGAGGAGCTTGCTCAAGCCCATGCCTAAACGACAAACCAAAAAGTCAGAAGCAAAGGTGGATAGAAGAGACGAAGTAGAGGAAGTTTATTACCCGGCTATATACTATAGGGCATCTTGGGGGTTTCTAAGAGTTTGTTGTTTGATTTTTCCAAGTCATCTTAGGGTTGACCTATTTGTGTTTTCTTTTTTTTCTGATATTTGAGTATTATGTAACAACATTCTGCCAACTGCTAATGCAGGTCGGCACACAATTCCAGCACATATAGACACAAAAACCTTACATATGCACAAGAACAAGTATGCATAATTCCATACAGCATTACATTGAATTTGTTGAGTGATCACACTAGACTATCCCGTTATCACTCAATGGATAATGAGACGGTAACTTTTGTCTAAGATAGCCGGAAAGAATGGTTGCAGCTGCAGGTAATAGTAGTATCAATAGTGAAAACAGTAGCGGTAGTAGTTGTAACGGGTTGATATCAGTGAATCTCGCGTAGATATCAGCATATAAGCGTGCATATCAGACGGTGGCCTTTTGGCTGTCTCTTCTCTTTATTGTATATCTTGATTCCTTCTAGCGTAGTTCTGCAAGAAGCCTACGGACATTTGTATGGAGAGATTGCGGAAGATTGAAGCCATCACGATATATCTCACAACGTACCTAGACAGATTATTTCCTAGCTTTAATCTTTTTGATATTGCCATAGACATCCGACCAGTTTCACTTTTCTTGCTCTTCAGGTTGATAAGCATAATTTAACTACAGATATGCTGATAACTATGAGGTATCATTATTCCATGGTCTGTCTTTTTACTCCGACGGGAAGCTACAAGTATTGTCTGGTCAATGTAACAGTCGGCTCATTTTTATATTCTTTTTTCTTTTTTTGCGGACAATTGTACTGTTAAAAGCAACTTTAAGATAAGTAAGCCTGCAAAGCCAGGCGCACACATAAGCTTTTCGGCTCCGTACAAGCTTTTCAAACAGGAAATGATGTGATTATCAAGACAGAGGAAAGACGGGAAATACACCAAAATGTAGTAAGAAGTACCGTGGAGGGTCTGCTCAGCTGGGCTTTCCCCCTCCTTTGAACGAGCCTTTCTCTGCAGTATTCTCTTGTTTCTCATAGTTGTTGTTTGGCTTTGTATATTGTACTAGTTTGTACTTCAGACGTATAGATACATAGGCCCCCGGTAATATATTAACTTTGGGTGCAGGAAGCATGACAGATTAGAGAACCTAATGCAGCCTACTTCTATATCAATATGCAGTACCCAACACAAAAAGTACGCCTCTTCTTTGTTTTCTTTCTATCCTCTTTATTAGATTGTGTATAGAGAATCTCTAGGTTTATCTCGTATATACTAGTTCAATTACTTCTTAAAGTCGTACCTTCGCCTTTCTCTTTGCCATTAGTGACACCTTCACAGACTACTCGATAGTAGATCCACGATGAAGCTACATCATTACGCCGTTCCCGGCATAGTATCTGCTGCAACTAGTGCTGCTGCCGCTTCTAATGCCACAGTCTGGGCATCATTCGGCCTTCTAATGCACGGCGAGCGAACACCGCTTATATCCCATCTAACCCCGACTTTGTCGCCCGCAGGCGCCCTCCAGATGTACAAGCAAGGCCAGCTACTACGAGCGCGCTATCTTACAAACAACAGTAGTCTGGCTAACCTCACGGACACTTTCAACATCGCTGGCTTGGCCGTAGATGCTCTGGATGCTAGCCAGATCGAGATCTTCACTACAGACGAGGCGTACATGTTGGCCGCGGCGACGGCGTTCATGCAAGGCTTATATCCACCGGGAGAAGGCCGGTTTCCAGAAGATGCCGGTGGAAGTGATTTGGCGATAGATATCCAGTCGAACGCCTCGCATGAATATCCTCTAGGCGGCTATCAGTATGCTCCGGTGCAAGGTGCCAGTACCATCGACGTAGATTCCATGTAGTAAGTAGGCTTTGAGGCTGTCTGTCAATCTCTCTGGACTTGAAAATATACCTTAACTAACAAGATATACGATCTAGCCTTCTCGGCTCTCAAAACTGCCCGGCCTGGACTTTGGCCACGACACTCAACATGACTCGTGACCCTGTCATGAGCAGACTCAATTATTCCAGCTTCTACTCGTATCAAGAGTATTTCTCTGAGTCTGCTCTGTCCGGTGTTCTTCCGCTAAGCGAGGCCACCATTTACAATGCATACAATATCTTCGATTATGTATACTACATGCGTCGCCACAACGAGACCTTTGCCAGTGATTTACATGGTATTGGTTCTATCAGCAGCGGCCAAGATGTCGAGAACCGTTTTGCCGGCTGGGCCTACATGCAACAGCTGCGACTACACACGGCTACGGACGTATCTGGGCTGTCTTCCGGTGATGATATACGCCTAGTGGCTGGCCGCTCAATGGCATACAAGATTGTCAGTTCGTTGATGAACAATATACATACTAATGGAGAGGAAAGCAAGTTGACGTTTGCAATCACATACGTTGAGCCGTTTCTCGGTCTGTGGAAGCTGCTAGGTTTACTAACAAAGGGCGCTCCATTCGCAACTTTGCCACAGCCGGGTGCCATGATGCTCTTTGAACTAGTCACGAACGGCACGACTTCAGATACCGACGATACCGTCTACCCAGATGAAACAGACTTTCAGATCCGCGTCATGTTCCGCGCTGGCGCTGATGCCACTATTAATAACCTCACCGAGTACGGCATATTGGGTACCAGCGGATGGCAGAATATGACCTTTGTCAACTGGGCAGTCTTCATGACAGAATGGGCGCTAAGTCCAATACAGTGGTGTACGCTATGTGAAGCTACCCAGCTCTGGTGTTTGTATATCCTCTCTGATGGCAGCGATGGTAGTTCTCAGTTGTCTGCGGTCTCTGCCGGTGTGCTTGGCGCCGCTGTAACGCTTGCCGTCACGGGCGTTGCTGTTATCGCGGCCATGTTAGTAGGCGGTTTGCGTTTCAAGTTTGTGCAACGACCCCAGTGGATAAAGCGGTCTCAGGGCAACCCGTCCACTCCCGGTGGTGCTGATGTCGGTATTGCTGCTGCTGCTGCTATTCCCTCGTCCCCAAGAAGTACTCGCCTTGGGTTCAGTGAGGGCTTCAAAGAGCGGATAAAAGGCCGCTTCAAGGGTTCAGAGAAGATGGCCAACGATGCAGACCCGCTTTCTTCGCCGCACCATCGTCATGATTCCTGGGAGTTGCGTAATAACATCAGCACGGCATTGGGTTCCGGTCTCGGTGCTTCATCTAGAGAGGCACCCATAGAACAAGATACTGGCATTATTAGTCATCTGCCTCAGACTCACCAACCTTCTTCGCCTATACGGCACAATGAAGATAATGTTAGTATCATGAGCAGTGATCTCCCAGTCCAACCGAGAGAACATGTGTAAGGAAATAATTCAACAGCGTAAGAATCTAGGTACAATGGTCCAATCTATAGATCTTGTCTAGGTTGTTGATAAGTGCGTAGGGTTACGCAGGGTTATATAGCCAACTTCATATCAAAACATATCAAGTTTACTCCATCCGTTAGATTTTAATGTCATTGTTTAGAAAATGCGTCTCTCCTTTCTTTATCTTCTTTAGCGATCTAGATACAACTGGTTTCTCAGTACACAAAGACCTTGAAAGAAAAGAATAGCACAAAGACTTCTAAGTGACGAATCGACTAAGAACAAAGACATCGCCACGCACGAGCCAAAACCTAAACAAAAGAGACAAAGAAGATGGTCAAAATCATCACTCACTAGTCGCCGTTCTCTTTTGTTCTTGATCAGGATGAAACAAAGGCTGGGCATAAAGAATAAAGCAGAAGCAGCTAGTTGGCCATTGCTTCAAAGATTCTGGCTTAATTTACCTGCAAAACCATCTCAAGTATTCACGCCAAATCTAGCAGCATCTTTCTAGAACGAGAGCAAGAAAGACTCTTGTAAAAGAATATATAGCTAGTTGCTCTTCTTCCCGATATCTTGAATCTACTCTCTTCCCCTTTCTCCTGTGATATTTCTGACGATGTTATTCTGTGAATTTCGTGTTGTTACTTTAAGTCTAATTTTCATCTTTCGTTCATCTTCACCAAGTCCATTCTCAAATCGATCCAATCTTCCTCTATATTGCTGGCAATCATTGAACTTAATAAAGTTGCAGTCATCGTTTTATGGTCTAAATATCTCAACGCAAAAAACAAAAGGGCCAACTTCTCCTCTTTTGTATATCTCCCATCAGATTTCTACTTGATATAATCCAGCATCTCGCGGAACGAATATCACCATTTCGATCGAATATACTATCACGATGGCTAGTAGTCGTGAAATCAAACGAAGCCACGAACGGAACAATGGCAAAGGCAATGTCAATTCTTCATTGTCTCGGCGAATTACCAGCAAGAAGGCTTCCAAGAACTGTCAGAGTGATTCTAAGTCTCTACTTAAGAGAAGTAGAAGGGCCTTTGATGAGGCTCTCTTGAAGCTGGCAGCAATTGCGGAAGATGAGAATACTCCGCCCTCTTCAGATCGTGAGTTTTGTCCGCATAACAGAGACTATAACTCTGCTAACAAATATATAGTTACTATAGAGGAATTACAGCAGCTGCCCGAGATTGATGCCGTGCGTACCCTTGCAGGCACCAATCCCGAAGAGCCCTCTGAAGAACCGGCGGTACCTCATATGGAACAATTGCACAATAGCAATATGTATAGAACGCCCGTTTGTAGTTCGGCATCGACTGAGGGATACTCATCTCCATCATCAGCCACATGCAGCACTTATTGTCTTCCTGACTTTAGCGACACGGAAGACGAAAGTGACAGCGAGATGTCTGCGCCTAACACCGCTAGTGTAGATATCTCTTGCCCGGACCATAAGATAGACACAGTCCAGGTCAGTCTGGGTGACATCTATGGAGTAGATGATGATGGAAATGAGAAGTATAATAGTCAGAGCGACCAGGATGACGATGACACTCATAGTGTGGGCGGTGTCAAGAAACTCGAATATCGTATTATCCCCCGCAAGAAGCCTCGCTTAGCCGTCATCACCAGAAACCCGTCGCCATCCCGGGTCACCAAGACTGAGATTCGCCCATTGGTTAATCCCAAGTACAAAGGCATGTCTCGATCATACAATCCATACGGCCGCAATCCAACGCGGAGGCCAGAGTTCTCTTACGCTCCAACTTCTAGTTCCAAGATAACAGTCTCGCCCAACGGCCGCCGTCTACCGAGTGATCCATGGTTGACTAAGAATCTACCACTACATCTATATGACGAGCCGATCAACTGGGGTTCTGTACGTGAAGCGTCGATGAAGCGCTCCCTCGTCAATCCATTCGCTGAGCCACGTCGTACAAAGGTTACCAGGCAGATTCTACAGCTACACATCCCACCCCAGGTGTGGTATGGAGTAGGTGAGGGTAGCAAGCCAGCTGATAAAGAAGCAAGCATAGATCTTACGAAAGATCTTCCTGCTGATTGGTCTCCCAGCTGGTCTCCCAAACGCCTGAGTGATGCAATGAAAGGCATGTTGAGGGTGCTCAAAACCCCCGTGAGAAATGCTTGGAGTCCTAGATATAGTCAGGCCGAACTAGCACGACAACGGGAAGAGCAGCGCCCCAGGACGTTCTTAGAGAATATAGCCTCTCTTTGGAAAGGCCAAGATGGCACACCACAGCCACAAACCCAATCACAATTGCCATCTCTAGTACAATCAGATGGTGGCGACTTGAGAAACGATCCCGAGTCCTCTTGGATATTACAGAATCATGACATAGGTAACGATGAGGGAAGCTATAACGGATCTGATTGGGAAAATGGATATCGTATAGTAGAGTTTGAACCAGTTGAAGATGTTGAGATGGAACCAGCTCCATCAACTCGAGCCCGGCGTCGATCTTATCATGCACCAAAGCCTAGTCAAAACCAACTGCGTGTTCACACCCCAAAACATGACACCCGACAAGGACGGCTAGGAATATCTAGATATACCTCAGGACATCAAGAGATCGAGGCTGTCCCAGCCACTTGCATGGAAGAACTCTACAATATGCGAGCCAAAGCCTGGGCTCGGGCCCATGGCTCAAATCCCCATCTTCGAGAACGTCAATCTATGATATCAAATCACGCCAGTCCACCCGTATACATCTCCCCGTTCGACCCCTCACATCGCCGCTACAACACACACCATTCACACCCTCAACCCGCCTCTATCAGTGCCAACAGTGGTGCCAGCGATACTGCTAACAGCAACTCTAATGAATCTGGCAGTAGCCACGCCGAGCTTCTACGTGCTCTTGGTAAGGCTACGGTGTATATGCAGGCAGATCAACGTCAGGAAGCAGAAGATACCATGATAACTCTACAGACTTGGCTAAAACAGCGTGCGGTCCAAGATTTCTTACTGCATGTAGGTGCTTGGGCGTCGGTTGTTGCTCTGCTTAGATATGTAGGTATTTCACCTTCTGCAATGCTAGATAGTGAAGACATGATGAACCAAGGCTTCTCCTATGTGTTGAAACCAAGCGTTAACATGTGGTCAGTCGGCATGCGGTAGGGGTGTTATTAGGGTTATCAGTGTCTTTTCTAATTAGTCTTAGACGGGAAACGGTTAGTAAGACAATGTATTCTTAGTCAAGTTGATGGTCAGTTTTTGGTCTTGTTCGGTTATTTTTGTGCATTGGATTGCTTGAATGCGCTTAAGTTGTCTACTTTAGATCGAATATGAGCGATAGGGTTTATGGTATCTTAGGGTTTCACATGCTCAGCAACTTTGGAGATGGCCGGTTCATCTCTTTTATGAGTTGTCTTTGTCTCGGAATTTAGAGGTAAATTAGTTAATATTTCTCATGCAAATTTGGATATCTGCTAGATCATGATAAATATCCAAAATGTATAACATCCATCTCAAAAATTGAGTTAGTAGTTGTTGTTCCTATCAAAAGCAAGTCTAGCCGCCATAGTAAATTAGCATGGTTTTTGATTTGAGCTTCACCGATAATTCTAAGAAGTATCCGGAACTTGTAGCATATATTACTGTAGTTTCGTCTCTTTTCAAGCCATAATACAGCGTGAAGAATTTCAACAGAAATCCCAAATAGGTACTTTGCGACTAAAAGAGCTAAAGAAAAAAAATCAAAATGGGATCGTGAGAGAGGGGCTCGGAAAAGATCGCCTCGGAAGTAAATTTTCGGATGGGACTCGAAATGAGCGAAGCGCTTCTCCTTCTCTCCTGTTTATTTTCTTTATCCCACTGTACTTTTTTTCTTGATATAGCTCTAAAATTTTCTATTGGTTTTTTTAAAATTGTATTTTTCTAGGTGCGAATTAGTGTTTCTTATGAGATTCTTAAGATGCGCAGGTACATCTCCGGTGCTGAAAAATAAAGGATATTGCCATTTTTGCTTGCAAGCGACTAATATTTGTATAAGTAGACTCCTGTGATATATTTTTACCGTTAGAGTAATTTAATAGCTTTTGCTTCTATAACACATAAATATACTAGAATCTCTTCATCTCGCTGTAAGCATCGCATCGCCGAGCGGCCGTGCGCAAAAGAAATCGTAGCTTGTTCAATCCCCATACTATAATAAAACGTCTGCCGTCTGTTCTTGCATCGTTTTTACTATAATGCAAGTATCGTTATTGACTTGTTCATGTACTCCGCGTTTCTAGAGCTCGGAGGCGAGCTGTCTGGTTCTCTGCCAAGACCATTGATCCAAAAAGCCAAATACTACGTCAAAGTATAAGCAATGATGTTGACCCTGTAGTTTATAGTTGCAAGAAAGGAATTAGTAGGAAAAGGAGGAATCATATCATAAGTGGCTCTGGCTGTAGAGAAAACTCACTGATCTGAACTTTTCAGTGGGTAGTTCTACGTAGTATAGTGGAGGAAACACTATAAAGAGAGAGAGCTCTTGCTTGCCAAGCTTTGCTGTCTGGGTCGTGCCTTCCCGTAGTTCCTTCATCGAAAAGCACGGATGTCCTTACATGATGCATGATGTTATTGCTGTAATTATAAGCTTCGGAGAAACATCACAGAAGCGTCATCATTGAAAAGAGGAAAAGCTTCATAAATATGATCATGTCTTCTTTTTTTGGCACACCTACAAGGTACTATAGGGAAAAGGGCTCAACATCAGTATATACTTGGTGGACATGTTGGACACGTCACAGGAAGAAAATTGTACAAGTTCAAGTAGCTAACTTCGTGGGAGGATGGGGTAGATAGGTAGGGCATGGCTCAGATAGATACAAGAACGATGTCGACAGAAAGAGCCGGTAGTGATAGGTAGACAAAGGGGAATCAAAGAGAAGATGTTAGTAGTGACAGAGAAAGAGTGAGAAATAAATTTGTTGTTAATGTTGTATTTGGGAGTGCGAGTTGCTGTTGTGATACAGGCGTGAAGAGAAAGAAAAGAAACAAAAACACCGTCTAAGATTCCAGGTATATCTCTCCATCGATTCGACGCATAAGATTCGAGAATACTAGCAGTTTGTTATTGAACTCTAGTATGTAATAGGTAGGTACGTTTTGGTGAACAAGGGAATATGCTTAGATGTCCAGGGTGAACTCGACACCGACGTCGATCTCGCGCGCTTAGAATTTCCAAAGTTAGTATCCACAGTTTGACTAGTAAGAAAAAAAACTCTCATATTGAAGTGGGGAAGTTGAAGGGGTAGGTAAAGAAGGGGAATAACAGAAATATAGGAGGGCAGAGAAAGAGAGAGTTCAACAGAACTTATGGTAGTGTACTTACCCATCTTGACGACCTTGGACAGCTGAACGGCCTTCTCGGCAGCGTTCTGGAGGTCATCGATAGAGAAGATCTTAAGACCGGCATCGTTGATCAACTTGCGGGCAGCCTCCATGTTGGTACCGTTGAGACGGGCAATGATGGGGATCTTCAAATCCAGCTCCTGGACGGTCTGGATCAGACCAGTGGCAATGGCGTCGCAGCGGACGATACCACCGAAGATGTTGACGAAGATGGCAGTGACCTTGGGGTCGGAGGTAATCAGCTCGAAAGCCTCCTTGATGGCAGCGGGGGTGGCGCCACCACCGACATCCAGGAAGTTAGCGGGAGAACCGCCGTTCAGCTTGATGATGTCCATGGTAGCCATGGCAAGACCGGCACCGTTGACTAGGCAGCCGATATCACCGTCCAGCTTGATGAAGTTCAGGTTGGAAGCGGCGGCGCGGACCTCGTCAGCATCCTCCTGGGTGGTGTCGCGCCACTGGAAGACCTCCTTCTGGCGGAAATCAGCGTTGTCATCGAAGCCGAACTTGGCGTCCATGCACATGACCTCGTGGTCAGAGGTCTCGGACAGAGGGTTGATCTCGATCTGAGTAGAGTCCTTCTCGATGAAGATCTTGTACAGCTTCTGGATGGTGTCCTTGGCCTGCTCAATGCACTGGGGAGAGAAGCCCAGCTTGGTAGCGATCTCGCGAGCGATCTCATCGGTGACACCGACGTTGATGTCAATGAAGTTGGTGTTGATGGCCTCGGGAGACTCCTTGGCGACAGTCTCGATATCCATACCACCCTGCGACGAAGAGACGATAACGGGCTTCTGGGTGGCACGGTCCATAAGGATGGCCAGGTAGAACTCACGGCGGGCGTACTTGCGCTCGCAGATGTAGACGGAGCTGCACAGGCGGCCCTGGGCACCGGTCTGCTTGGTGACCAACTTGTGGCCAATCATCTGGCTAGCGAACATCTCGGCCTCGGTGGGCGAGTAGACGATGCGAACACCGCCCTTCAGGCCGTTGTCGAAGGTACCCTTACCACGGCCACCGGCCAGGACCTGGGCCTTGATGACCAGATCGCCGGAGCCGATCTCCTTGGCGATAGCCTTGGCCTCAGCGGCGGTCTTGGCGTTGGAGCCCTTGGGGACCTGGATGCCATACTATTTCCGGGGAAAAAGAAGAATCATGTTAGTCATCGACTATTTGCTTCATCTCGGGCCAATGGCATTTGACTTCCGAGCAACGACCGGTCGACGGCACAACCGCGGAAACAGAGAATCAGGGACAAGAATATGCCATGCATGTAGGCTGACACATGAGAGAAGATTGGATATGTTGCTCCCGAGCTAGTTAGAGAAGGGGGAGGGGGGGGTTTCTTGTTGGGAGTGAGTGGGTTGAGAAAGCAATTTTTCTTGTTGGTTCTTGTTTCGGCGGTTGGACGATGGGAGGGACAAATTAGGCGGCATACCTGGCGGAGAAGGTCGGCAGAGAGGTACTCGTGGATAGACAAAGCACGGCGCTGCTGGGCAGCACCGGGCAGTCTGATGGCCGAGCGAGCGGCGAACTATAGAGCAAGCAAGCAGCAGAAGGTTAGCGAGTGTGTTCCGATGCGGGCAGTGGTAAAGCCGAGGCCACAGCGAGCCCATTGGCAGAAGCTGAGCCAAAACTTCGGCTACGGTTGCTTCTCTCGGGGCAAGCGGCGACATAGAAGTAGTAGAATAAACAGAAGCAATTGGTAGACAGAGCCAAGGAGACTATGAGGGGCATCTGCGGACGTACCTGCGAGGTTCTGAGGGTGTTGGCGACACGGCTGCTGAACATCTTGAACAACGGCTGTATTATTAAAAAGAAAAAGGGTAACGGGAAAAAGAAGAAGATGCAATGAATGCGATTGCGCGAAGCGAGAAGGGGAGGAAGAGGAAAGGAAGGAAGAAAAGAAAAGAAAAAAAAAGGTGTTGAAATTGGGAGGAAGAAGAAGTGGATTGTGGAAACGATAAACGGAGGGAATAACGGGCAAGGAATCCAGGACGATATTTGGGTATTTGGGTTATAGAAGGCGATCAAGAGAGACTCTCACTAACACGACGGAACTACATGGAGAGACCATACAAACTACAGAAATGGCCCTCTACCACTCTTAGGACTAACGGCTGGCGCTGCTGCTAGCAAAAGCCGCGAAAATCGCAGACCACCACACAAACTAATTAACTGCTCTCCTTCCATCCTTCGGCTCTATGGCGTTTTGCGGCTTCCCTGCTTCCCTGCCTGAATTCGGGTCTTCTATCCCCTGCGCAGGTTCAGATGGGCCTAGGACGTGCTGTAGTTCCACTGGATAGTTCCACTGGACCCAGCCTGTCCTGTCTGTCCTGTCTGTCCTGTTCTCGGTGGGATTCATCCTCGCCGTGGCGTCCTTGACGACGGGGCCTTAGCCGTTGCTGTTGCTGGCCTTGATTCGTCGGCTACTGCTAAGCGTTCCAGGCGTCTTAGGCGGGTTTTCCCGACCCTGAACCGCCCACTGAAGAATGTATAACGAAGAATGAACAACCCGAACTTGTGCTGTTGAGCCTCAATTTCACTCTGTTGTGGCCTGACCAAGGTCAACCACCCCACCCCACTTCACTTCATAGCATAATTGGAGTCGCCAGCTGCCCTACATTGCTTTGGGCAACCAGTTGCAACCAGCTGCAGCATCTTTCGTCTTTGTGAGAGCCGTGCTAATTCTCCGTGCCAGCACTATTTGACACGGCCTCTGCAGCCCCTCCGTTGAGCCTTGGCTGCCCCTCAGCAACAACAGTACCAATTCGGCAACAAGTAAACATTATTTGCTCTAGCCTATCTAGCCTCCCTATAAATTTCGGTCAACAGAGCTATAGTTGTACACTGTTTGCTGCATCATAGTAGGAGCTTCTTTGTCCTCTCCGCCTTGCGTCACCGCTGTATATTATTCACGACCGTATTTCTCAGCCTTGTGTATAGCTAGTATCATCGTTTGCTGTAGCGCTAATCGACTACCGACCACGCTATTCGCATATTATCTCCAAGGCTTGGCTTCGGTCGCCTTTTACCTGTTTATCCTTCTCCTTCTGTTATCCATACTGCTGCAAATACTTCTATTAGGTATGCTGATGCCCATAGCTCTCTATATCCTCACATCATCTATTTTCTTGCTGTAGCATGTACATGACTTCGGTAGTCTGCCTCGCGTCCAGACTTGAAACTTGAGAGCTTGGTTCAAGGAAACTAACACGGAATGTTACCGTCTCAGCCCTCTTACATATACAATTACAACATCTGAGCTAGTTCGTCGACCTGTTGTCTTGTTCACGATATATACCATGGCTTCCTTCCTCACTACCGTGTGAGTATTCCCGCTTCATCTCACCCACCAATACTATGACTCTCTTTAAGATCATCAGTCCTTCCTACTCACGTTATGCACCCCCTGTGACTTTCATTGATGCCGAGCACCGTCCCGAATACCTTGAAGCACCCGTCATAGCTGACTGTCAGGCCATCTTTTCTACATGTAGCAATCAGCGCACTCGCCAGCAGTTCAGAACCCGCTCTGGAAAGGGTGGGAGCTCCAGTAGCCAGCTTCGCCAGTACGCTGAAGCTACCCTAGGTGGTGGCAGCTTACGGAAGATCGTCAAGCTGCCCGAAGGCGAGGATGAGAATGAGTGGCTCGCGGTAAACAGTAAGTCTAACATGTATCTCACATGCGCCTCATAGGCGTATGTATCAAGTGCTGTAAGTACTAAAGCTAACGCATATTTTTTCTATAGTGGTCGATTTCTACAACCAAATCAATCTTCTTTACGGTGCCATCACAGAATTCTGCTCTCCCCAGTCTTGCCCCGAGATGAAGGCGACCGACGAATTTGAGTATTTGTGGCAGGATAATGAAAACTACAAACGCCCAACCAAGATGTCGGCGCCAGCATACATTGAGCAAATGATGGGCTGGGTTCAGAGCAACATTGATAACGAACAAGTTCTCCCCAGTCGCATTGGTATGTCCTCAGTATCAGGTCTCCCTTATGTGCAGTTCCTTCCAACTAACAAAGGACGTCTCCAGGTGTTCCTTTTCCCAAGTCGTTCCCATCCCTTGTACGCCAAATCTTCAAGCGCATGTACCGTGTATATGCGCATATCTACTGTCACCACTACCCCGTTATTCGCGAACTTGGCCTTGAGCCCCATCTCAACACTAGCTTCAAACAATACGTGCTCTTCATCGATGAACACCGCCTCGCTAGTGGACGTGACTACTGGGGACCACTCGGCGACCTTGTTGAAAGCATGCTGCGTAGTGATTAGGCTATGATTTGACTATCAGGTCGGCCCAAGGGATGTCGTGGCAATAGCGATGGTACTTGTGTGCATGTCCATAGCGCGACGCTTCCCCTTCTTTTTGCTGGCTGACTATCACGACAGACGGGCATAGAATAGAGAATTTTGGATGGGATGCACTGGCGTTTACGGGTTCGGAGGTCTTTCTCGGCTTGTTGGGATGTTTCGGGATCATTTATTTTTGTACTCTCCTTGGTTTTTTTCCTTTTCTGCGGCACTAATGAATAAATGTAACAGTCATTTTTGCACCAATTGTACGACTTCACAGAATCTGTCCGACGTTTCTATCATGAAGTGATATCATGAATTAAAATAATCATCCTAAGATTTAGCTTCTTTGTTTAAAACCCCCACTAAGCCACTTGTAGGCATAGTTCATCGAGTCAATGGAGACTCACCGGGCTCACCGGATTATGTCAGCCACAGCCTTGCTACGTTAATTGCGGTGCAACAGCGCTTGATGCCTGAGCAGCAAGGTATCCACTCAAAATTCCGAAGAGTTCCTAAAGTGATTCCGACCTCAAGGATCTCTTCACCACCACATTGCTTTGGGAGAACCTCTTTACGACGAGACGACGCCCACCAACCCGCCGACCTTTCTCTCTCTCTTCGTGCTTCTTTTTTTCCTATCCACTTTACCATGTTCTCGAGACAGGTTCTGCGTGCTGCCCGCGTGGCTGCTCCTTCCCGGGCTCAGGCCCGTGGTTACGCTGCCGCCGCCATCGATGCGAAGCCTCCCGTTGCCGTCTTCGGTCTGGACGGCACCTACGCCTCTGCCCTGGTACGGCCATTTCTCCAACTAGTGTTCTGCGAGTTCCGATCGACGAATGGCGATTTTCCGGTGCCAATTGGCATGATATCAAGCTTTTGGAGGGGCCAATTGGTGCTACTTTGAGCTATATACACAACAACACAACCTACACATATACTATGCTGGCTAAAAAGCCTGCCAATCTCACAAGGGTATCAATTGGGATTTTTGCATCAAGCAGGCTTACCTAACAATCATGTCTTGATATCTCGAAGTCACGAGCAAAACACAACAGCTGCAAAATTCCAATAATGACTACATCCACGAATGGCAAATCACGACGATCGATCTGTCTTTTTTTAAACAAGAAAGACAAATTGTCAGCTCAATTGAGAAGACAATCAGACGCATCATATGACCAAGTAACTAGTATCCCGATAGCCCGATGCCAAATAGCCGAGATGTTACCGACAAATAAACCGTCAACCGTCAGCCGCATAGTGTGTTGTGTGTGATAGTGTCTATCGCCAAACGGTAGCCAAAGTTAAAACCAAAGCCGACTTAATTGCTATCGTGCCGGAGGATCGGAGCCTAGTCTTTATGGACGCATGGAGTGCCACTGCATTGTGACACCTAGATATAGCTAAGCTGGACTGTTATCCCAACTGGTATACATGTCACATCTAGCCTGTCTATCCACAATGAACCTGTGCTTCACGCCCTATGGAGGTTACCATCGCCGTCGATAACTTGGACTACTAACGCGAATCAACCGCCTAGCTCCCCAGCGCATAAGCTAACCAATTATCATTCCCATGTAGTACACTGCCGCTGTCAAGACTTCGTCTCTGGATGCCACCGCCAAGGCCGTTGCCTCTCTGGACTCTCTGTTCGCCAAGGACAGCAAGCTGGCCACCATTCTGTCTGCTCCTACCCTGAGCACTGAGGACAAGTCTTCCATCATCGCTGAGCTACTCAAGGCTGCTGGCACCTCGGATGTCACCACCAAGAACTTCCTGCACACTCTGGCTGAGAACAACCGCCTGAACCTTCTCGCCGGAGCTGTTTCCAAGTTCGCTATCTTGATGGCTGCTGCCCGTGGCGAGATTGAGATGGTTGTCACGTCTGCCCAGCCCCTGGACAACAAGCTTCTGGGTCGCTTGGAGTCTGCTGTGGCCAAGTCGGCCTACGTCGGCAAGGGCAAGTCCCTAAAGGTCAAGAACGAGGTATGTACATCATTTCTAAGAGCTTACTCTAGTGTGCTTTCAGCCCGTGATATATCCGGTATACAAGGTTACAGAGATATAACTAACCAATAATATAGGTCAACCCCGACATTCTAGGTGGACTGGTCGTCGAGATTGGTGACAAGACCATTGACCTGAGTGTCTCAGCCAAGGTGGCCAAGATGAACAAGCTCCTGACCGAGTCCCTGTAATTCTATCACTTTGTACTAGCATTGAAGCAAGCAAAATCCTTCTGTACCTAAACTAACAACTATAACAACACACGCCCGTTTTCTCTTCTTCTACCATTCCTATCTATAACGTGCCACTCAACATCTTTGGCTTAGTCATCAGGCACCAAGTACTAGGGGTACTATCACTCTACATTTTATTTCTACTCTTTTCTTTGTCTTTATCATGTTGCAGAACGACAATGAATGTTTACAAAGCGTACCGCTAATAGCAATAGTCTTGAGATTTCTCTGTCTTGATTTAGAATTCTTGATACAGTACCACACAAAAATGATGAGAAAGTGATGTAGAGTAGGAGGTTCTGTATAATAAAGTGCAATTTTTCTGTGAACTAGAACTGAAATATAGACGTATAAACAAGTAAAAAGGAACAATTGATAAAAGAAGAAATGTAAAAGAAAAAAAAAACGAGAAATAGCCATTACATGGCATTTACAAATAACAATCAACGTATAAATGATTCCAACACACACCACCTTTTGCGCTTCTTCAACTAGAAACAGATGTATAAACATCCCAAGTGATATCTCCCACCCACTCGCTCACTCTGACCTCGTGCCCTCTTTCTGAACAGCTTCTTGTTGTCGTCATATGATGTCATAACTCATGATATCTAGTGGCAATATATAGCCCAAGATGTCTACTACAAACTATGAAGCGTATATCCTCTTTACTCTTCATCTTCTCCCAGCTGGAACATGCCGCCACGGCTAGCGGTGCTACCGGTAGTAATACCGAGGCCAGAGAATGTAGTAGTGGCAGAGCCGAGAGCAGCAGCAGCGGCAGCGGCAGCAGCAGCAGCAGAAGTGCCACCAGCAACAGAGGCAGCAGTAGCCGGTGCACCTGACTTCTGGGTAGCATTGGCAGCGTTGCTGTTGGCATCGGGGCTACCACTAAGGCCATACTCGGTTTCTTCATCGGAAGAGTTGTGGGCAATGGGATCACGCACATTCTTAAGGGTAGACACGGACTCATTGAGGTTAACTAGGACAATGTCGTCGTCGTCATCCTCATCCCTCTCAGCTTCGGTGAGAGAGAAGTTGCCAAAATCACTACGGGCGCCGATAGAGCGCGACGAAGATGAGCGGCGCAGGTGCTTGCGCACGTTGGTTGCACTAGAATTAGCCTTGGCGTGGCGGTCAAAGGTATCGTCAAAGTAGACGTTCATGGCCAGAGTAGTGGTCTTAGGGGTCTGCGGCATAGTGGCAGAAAGACTAGACATAAGCGAAGGTTAGCATACGTTTTTTTATGTTCGTAGGAGGGGGAAAATCTTACGCTGTGTCGTGGATCATACGGGCTACTAAACCAGTCCAACCAGTTTGGTGGCAAGCACCAAGACCACGGCCGGTATCACCATCGAAGAATTCGTGGAACCAGACATTGTCAGTCCAATAAGGGTCGAAGTTGAGCAGATCGCTGCCACCGTTAGCTGGGCGACGACCATCTTCATCACGCTCGAAGATGCTCAGCAGACGACGGCGCAGCTCTTCGGCGACCTGGCCCAAATGCATACTCTCGACGACCTTCTTTTCGCCACGGCCATACACAGTTGACGGACAATCAACACGCAGATCGGGACCGTAGAACATGTGGAAGCGCTGTAGTGACTCGATCAATAGGAAGTTAACACACAGCCAGATAGGACCACGCCAGTTACTGTTACCACCGAACAGGCCAGAGTCAGAATCGCCGGGCACGTATGAGACGCCAAATGTCTGGCCATTGACATCCATAGTGTACGGGTTAGCCTGGTGGAACTTGCTGAGTGAGCGAATACCATGGTCACTCAGGAATTCATCCTCGTCCAGCATGCGCTCGAGAATCTTGACCAGACGGTCCTTGCTAACAATGGATAGCAGGATACGATCACCCTGGCCACGCTTACGGATACTGGCCATGTTACGCTCAGCCACGTCGCAGCGGAACTTGGTGAACCAGTCAATGCGCTTCTTGAAGGCAGGAAGCTTGTTGATCAGCTCAGGCTCTAGAGTTAAGGTTGCGTACAGCGGGATCAGGCCAACAAGCGAGCGCACCGGCAGCTGCTGGATCCAGGGGCGCCCCAGGAGATGGCATCATAGTAGAAACCATCTTCTTCGTTCCATAGCGACTGCTCGTCGTTCTGGCCGGCGCGGAAGGTCATGGCGTCCGAAATCATGATGAAGTGCTCGAAGAACTTGTTGGCAATGTCTTCGTAGATACTACGGTGCTTAGCCAGCTCTAGAGCAATGTTGAGCATGGACAGGCAGTAGAAAGCCATCCAACCGGTGCTGTCGGCCTGCTCCAGCACACCACCAGTGGGCAGAGGCTCGGAACGGTTGAAGAGACCAATGTTGTCAAGACCCAGGAAACCACCCTCGAAAACATTTTTGCCATCGACATCCTTGCGGTTGACCCACCAGGTGAAGTTGATGAGCAGCTTCTGGAACACGCGCTCGAGGAAGTCGAGGTCCTGACGACCGTACATCTTACGCTCAATCTTGAAGACACGGAACGTGGCCCAGGCGTGTACTGGAGGGTTCACGTCACCAAAGTTCCACTCGTAAGCCGGTAACTGACCGTTGGGGTGGCAGTACCACTCACGCGTGAAAAGATCGAGCTGCTTCTTGGCGAAATCGGGGTCAATCATGGCGAGCACAATACAGTGGAAAGCCGAGTCCCAAGCTGCAAAAAATGGATATTCCCATGAGTCAGGCATACTGAGAATATCGTCGCAGTGTAGATGGCGCCAGTGCTGGTTGCGGATATTCTTGCGGCCCTCAGGCGGCGGTGGGTTGGCCTTGTCACCATTCGCCCACTCGTTCCATACAAAGTGGTAGTGTTGCTTCGTCCACATCATGCCAGAGAAAGCGCGGCGCTGGATGTTGCGCATGTCCTCGGACATAGACAGTGGCGATAGCGCATAGTAGAAGTCATCAGCCTCCTGCAGTCTCTGCTCCAAAATGTTGTCGAACTCCTCCTCATCGACGTAGACATCGGCCTGCTTACTCAGGCGGAAACGCACTACAGCGCACTCGCCGGGCTGCACACCACCCTTAGCGTTGAACTGATACCAGGCAGCAAACTTAGTGCCAGTCTTGGCTGGGTTGACAGCCTCCTTTTCCTGGTCGACAATGTAGCGATGGAAGGCATCCTTGACATATGGCTGTGGGTTCTCGACCTCGTACAGAAGCTCAAGGTTGCTCTCATTTTCTGTGAACAGAAGCTCGGGAATAACATCGTCCTCCTCGGTTTCTGACACGCCGGGCGAAGGAGCCAACCGCACATAGCGCGTGCCGACATCGTCACATGTGGTCTCTACCATCAGTGGGTCGACTGCACGGGTGTTGGGCTTCTTCTTCTCATCTTCTTCGGGCAGTCCCCAGGACCAAGTGTTGCGGAACCACACGTGTGGCACAATATGAAGCGGTGCCGGGTCAGGGCCGCGGTTCCACCCCGTCACACGGAACAGTAACTCATCCGGGTCCTCCGTGTCCTTGGCCGTCTCGATGTAGATATCCCAGTAGCGGTTGTCATCGAATATTCCCGTGTCGGTCAGTTGGTATTCAGGGTCTTGCTTGCCACGGCGCGCATTTTCTGTGATCAAGTCCTTGTACGGGAACGACTGCTGAGGGTACTTGTACAGGAACTTCATGTACGAATGGGTCTAGGCAGTATACAAGTTAGCTAGGCTATGAGACTCTATATAGTTTTGACATAGGAGCTTACCGGCGTGTTGTCAGCATGGAAATACGCTTCTCTGACACCCTCGCCATGGTTGCCTTGAGGGTTCGATAGACCAAACAGTCTCTCTTTCAGGAACGGGCTATAATTCGTGTTAGATAGCTCACTTATAAGCACCTCGGAACAGTAACCTGAATCACTCACTCTTCGCCGTTCCAGAAGGCAAAGGCCACGTTCTGTCTACCGTGTGTGTCACAGACTCCAGAAATACCGTCTTCGCCCCATCGGAATGTTCTCGAGCGGGCGTCATCATGGGTAAAATCTTATTCATGTTAGTGTTCATGTCATGCATTAGGGTAGATAACCCCAATATAAGGAGACTTACAACTCCAGGCATCTCCATCAGCGCTGTAATCTTCGCGGACTATTTTGTTTTTCGTAATGTTAGTATTTGCAGCATTTATAAGTAGTATTGAAGGCCTAATCAGGAAACAAGAAAGATCCCCAAAAAGGAGATCCAAGCTTCTCAGGTTTTGGGCGGGCCAGCCTAGACCAAATCCCCGGATAATTGGATGAATAGAGACGGCATGCAACAAAAGCCGCACCCACAAACTGAGAGGTTAAAAAACCAAATGCGGCGCACCAAACAGTAAGAGAGAAAAGAGGGGGAAACAAGAAACAAAACCAAGAAACTCTAATCTCTGACATGAATAAAGAAATCAACAGACAGAAATCTGGCACTTACCCGTTGCCCACTGCCGCTCAGAAACATAGGGACCCCAGTGCTTCCAGTACTTGATTTTGTTGGTGTCCTCGCTGAGGCGCCGCTCTTCGAGCGTCTTAGTCTCACGACCGTTGATAATCACCATTGTGTTGGCGGACCGGCAAGAAGCTGTGTGGTAGGAGGTGATTCGTGTCTAGAAGATAGAGAGGGATGAAAGCAAAGAACGAGTAAAAGAGAAAGAAGGGGGGACCGTATCAAGATAGCCCAATAATAGATTGAGCTCAGATAGGCTTGGTAGTATGAAGTGGCGATTTCCCCAGGTCCAGTGCGCTATAATGCGGATAGGCCAGGATCGGGTACGTAGGTATGATGGTAACTCTGAACCAGCAGCTACTAATTTGCGGGGGGATAGGACAAAAAGTCAAGGAAAAGAAGATAAAGAATTTGTTGGCGATCAGGAAAATGAAGAATAAGAAAGGAGGAAAAGAAAAAGAAGAAGAAGAGGAAAGCAAGCCAGATACAAGAAAACCGGAAGGGAATCGAGAAAGAGAACCAGATGCTTGGGATTTATATCTGTGCCCAAAGCATACAAGCAAGAACACGGGGAAAAAAGAAAACTGGCTACAAAACAAAACAAAACAACCTGGAGACAACAAAGCTCGTCCCTTTAGGTGGCCAACCTACTATCCATTGTCTTCTTCTGCCTAGATCTCTAGCTCTTTGGCTTTCGTTCGCCCCCACCAAAGGCAGGTAAAAGCAAAATGCTAGGCCGCATCTGCACCTATTCTGGTCTGAAACCCAAATAAACTCAATAGATCTATATGTATACCCAATGTGTTCTGATCTATTGTGTCTAGTACGTTATGTCTACGTAGACCCAGGCTTTCAAGTCTACATATTTAGAAGGGACACACATATGTTAGGCCATACACAAGTGCATCACATAGACGGCACAGCGTCCTGAGGGTGGGCGACCAAGGCAGACCAAAGCAGACGTAGACGTAGATAAACATGCCCAGACGAGGGGCTATCCGGCTCGGTTCCGCAGCCCACGACGGGCCTGGACTTTCCTTGCCGCCACAGTGTTGTACCATGTAAAGATAGATGTATATAGATATACCATCTCTGCAAATAGCAAGGCTCGGCCAGTCTCTTCGTCTTGTCTCATACTCGAGCCAAGACTTTGCTTACTCAAAGAGCTCAGAGTCTCTTTTGTTTGTGCGTAGCTCCAAACATAACAAAAGGCCCGTATCTAGCTATGCGCGATCTCAGGCGAACGAAGCAGTATATCGCAGTAATCAATATGTCCGACATCCAACCAATAGAGTGTAATCGATGCAAGCCTAGTCAAGCTATCCTTACTATACGCAGAAAAGTCACAGATACAGGTCAATTCTACAGATACCAGCCTAACACGGCCCTTCTCGACCCCTCCTGTCCATCCTCCGCCTCCCTTCCCTGGCCTGCTCGCTTCCGCTACTTCTTTTTGTCAGATCGGCTAAGCGATTTTTTTGGGCACACAAGAAACAAATGCCCGCCGATTGCTTTCTCCCTCGAAGCCGCATGCGATTAGCGACCAGGGAGTAGAAGTAGTAGAAGAGAGCAAGCAGAATAGGAAAACAAGCAAGTTAGCAGCTCGTAGAATTCCAGCTCGAGAGAGCTAGCTAACCAAGCTTGCTCAGAAACAGATCCTGGCTTTGAATATGTCAGGGGGGGTGGAATGCGATTAAGAGGGTCTAACTAATATACCAATGCTAATCAAGTAGCAATATCAGAATCAGGCCGCGATGCACGCTAGAAAGGAAACACCGCGAATCGAACACGAGCGGCCAGTCGAGGCTCGGCGAGCATTTAGACGGAGTAGGAAGAAGAAAAGAAAAAGAGAGAAAATCAGAGAAGAGCAAAGTAGTAAAAAAAGACAGATGGCTAGAAACGAAAGTTACAACGAAAGGAAGCAGTGAAAGATGGTTGAGGTGGATAGATACAGTGCAGACTATGGAAAGAAGGAGGCTTTGATGTAGTGTGGCCTTACTTGTTTATTGCTTTGGGCTGCAACGGAAAGATAAATCAAGGCGATGATAGATGGTGATGTTTGTTGATGTTGATGTTCGTGATGACCGCCACAGACTTAGCTAGAAGTTACTCGTATTGCTTGTGTATAGCATATTACATGTGGCGCAAATCATTTTTAGTAGCTACCAAAGTACACAATCGGAAAGAGAAGACTCTCAGGCAAGAACAATATCCAATTGGGGTTCAATGATGCTTTGCTATTGGTTGACAACATGAAGCTTTTATCTATTGGCCATAGCTCCCAGCCCTGAATATGATAATGTGATAGCTCTCAAAAACAGCAGCAAAACAATAACAAATTTCACCATATGCCAAACAGCGTCTTTTGGCAATTATCAATTCAATTATTCTCCCATCATCACCAAATAGCTTCTGATTGCTAATTCTTGAGTTTCCATAGCATCACCTTCAGCCTACGATTAATCCATTTCATCCATCTATCCATCTGCCGCATTTCCTGTACCATTGTCGATTCGCTACCGCTGTTTACTCCTACAAGCTCAGATGGTTCTCCGTTCTGATACTAATGCATAAAGCATCGATACATCCAGCTTGCTTTGATAATCCACTAGCTTATGAGAAGCATCTGGCTACGTAAGGTAATACCACGCTCATCCAGTGGAAAGGCTTCATTGGTTCATTGTGATGTGTTAGTGAACAGTACAATAGCTTCAAGGATTCTATATATTCTATAGTTTATGGTACTCTGCTAGAAGACTCCACAAAATATACCGGCTGCGGAATATCCAGTCTTAGTGCTGGCCTGCCCCTCCATTGACTGCTACCGAAGCACTACATATTGCTACGCCAGTGATAATGAGAAACTTCATCCATTCTCGCCCGTATTTGTGTATTATTCTATGTCACCTTGCTCTTATACTAAGCCGCTATCGTTCCTAATCTTCCTTTATGCTCAAGTCCGTATTTTAGGCTTTGGGAATACCTATAGGAACGGCCAAAGTATTATATATTTGTACATAATTTAGGTTAACGCATATTCAGATACCCCTCCTTCGTCTCTACAATCTCTGTTTTTCTCTCGCTTAATAGTCTGCAAGCCTCATCACAAACTTCAAAGTGAGCTTTACACCCCATCTTATATCACGCTATCATATTACACTCAAGAGTCAAAGCCTCGCTCCCATTCTACTCATTCTACTGATAGTTCTGTGCCGTTATATGCCGCCCGAAAGGACGGTCCCTAACTTACAGTACACGTCGATACCGCCGGATTACCAGTCTCAACGTTTAAGTCTAGCCCGTGTCTCACTCTTAACATCAAAACACCACTCGCAGAGTCTATAACTACAAGAAGCATATGCATTCGATTTTGATCTTTGTACACTCTACCGTTGCTATCTTGCTTGGTCAGCCTCTCACATCACAAAAATTAACAAAATTATATGCTCTTTTCCTATGGCATTACCCTATTATGGCCACCTATTTGATATCGATATCATGGTATCACACTACAACAGATGCGGCATAACAGCATTACAGAACCCAGCACGACAGATATCTAATGCAATTGGTGCAACATAGCATTATCAATCATGCTTTTGTACCCAAAACAAATCCCAGTCACTTTCTATTCTCAATCTCACGGCTGTGGTGTCGTTATCTATCTGTCCGCATTTTTAATCTTCCCCGCCTTTCACGCAACTGTACGAAAACGTGCAAGTACATTACATTACATGACATTGCATGCCTTGTACATACAACTGTATATGTATACAGCTACAACTATCACCTATTCGACCGGTCCCCTTTCTACTAGCTTGGGCTCAGCTCTCTCGCAACCAATAGCGCGTCCTCAATATCAAGATGACGTCCCATTGATGATGCGATTCCTCTTCACTAAAGCCCCATTATCCATCTACATCGAGTCTCGCCAAATATACGGAAAGTATCAATGCCTAATGTCCTACTTCTAAGTATCTCGTTTTTTTTATTTTTTGCCACTTCTTGATAACATACCATGGTCTTCTTTCCGTTGAATCTACTGAGTGATGTCGTTGATTACTATGGTATTAGTAGTTCTCGGGCAGTCTTGTCTACTTACTTCATAACTTTAAAGAATCCGGAGCTATGCCATGTCCAGTTTCAGCGACTTGCTTCTTATCATTAAGCTCACACGGTACAGAATTATCACTTTTCTTTGGTGATTGTTTAACCGGCTCGGATTTTGAATGTCGTGGCCAATACTCCGTCTCAAGGCATTCGATTCTGTCTTAAACTAACTATAAAATTTACCTTGCAAATGTTGTCCCCGAGACACGGATGCCTTTGTCGGATCTAGTATGGGTTGTCTCTTTCTCTTTTAACCGCAATGGCTTCATGTCTTTGCGTGAGTGTGATATTGGTTTGTGTTGTACTTGCTAAAAGTATGGTATTAGGATGTAGATTGCTATCCAGGCGTCTGTCGAATTGAACAAGTACTGTTAAACCTTGTTATATCCATATCCTTATATATATTTCAACAACGTCACCCTTTCCCGATCAATAATGATGATACCAAGATATACTACTGTTGTGAAACAGTCACTCTCTTGTATCTGAAAGGAGATATCAAAACGGAATGGCGAAAAGGAAACCAAGAAAGACAAACGATAATCAGCCGGCTAATGGATTCGCATGAACCGTGACCCTTTCGATCCTCACCGCCTCCTTGGGCCGATTCTTCTTATCCACCTCAACAGCCTCTATGCGTGCCAAAGTTGCCAATCCTTCATCACCCAAGACCTTTCCAAAGACTGTATTCTGGCCATCCAGGTGCGGCGCCTTCTCAAACAATATGAAGAACTGCGACGCGTTTGTTCCCGGCCCACGGTTAGCCATAGACACGATGCCACGGCCCGAGTGACGCAGGCCAGGCCGTATTTCATCGGCAAATGGCTCGCCCCAAATGGAACGGCCACCTTTGGGGTTTGATGGTGTAGGCTCGGCAGGCCCGCCGGCCTGGGTCATGAAGGCGGGGATTAGACGGTGGAAGGGTGAACCGTCGTAGTAGTTTGAGGCACACAAAGCAAGGAAATTCTAGTTAACAAGAAGTCGCAAGTGTTAGCTATATAGGTTGCGCAAATAGTCGGGATTTCTATGTAGTTTTGTTGAGATGCTGAGGTCGTTTGGCACCATTCTCAAGGTTATGATAGCAGTCAAAGCTGGGGGGTTATGGTATAGGCAAAGTAAGAAGGCAGTATACCTCGGCGGTCTTTGGGACGCTGTCGCAAAATATCTCGATCTTGATATCGCCATGTGTCGTATGAAGAGTGACGGACATGATAGCTGCGACGTCGAAATTTGGCTTTCCAGGCGTAGATATAAAAAGTTGAAAGATATAGAAGGTCGAACGATGCTTTTGTGATATTGACGCAAGAGAAATCGAGAATCTCCAGTTACTGTTGATACGAATCTTGTTGCTGTTTTTGCAGTGTTTTCATCTAGCGGCGCAAAGAATTGAAGCTTAGAGTGAAGCTTCGACCACTTGCGCTTGTATAGACCCACTTTTAATGGTAACCCAAACCCTGGACTTGAGTTGTTCGTTTCCGATGTTCACGATAAACCAGTATGTTTTTACAACCTTGAATAGCAAGTCTTTAATAACTTTCTTGGATATGATTAGAAGAAAGTTGTAGCTATGAAACTATTCTTCATAGTGAATCTTTAATGATATTCATTACACAAACTCGATGGTTTTTATCTTGGATCCTCAGTTTCATCACCTTTTCATCGTATGTCGTAGTAAAGGAGCCCACGATCTTCTGATGATCGAGATTAAATCGTTGTTATTGTTTGTTCTTTTCTTACACATACTTGACTTTTCAATCCATTGTTCCACACGAGGGACATGCATGCTTGGTAGAAAGCAACCCGCAACACAAACAAACAACACATGGTCGTACTATTTCTTGTTACTACATGACTAAACTATACCACAAGCTATATATCACACCTGTATTGTTTCTTTTTTCAATTCGTGATGAACTGATTCTACCCAATCAACAGTGAACCCTAAGCGCCCACTATATCTTGTTGGTTGTTGTTAAGTAAGTAAAAAATATTTGAGATCCTCTCTTTTCTCTTCTGCCTTTTTGTCCATCACACCGATGAGTGGTTCACTACAGAATGGATACGTGCAGGTGAGATCATGTATATATGTAACTATGTCTCTAGCATACTAAATAATGAAGGGCAGCACTTTCGATTCTTTTTGACTAAGGCCCCATGCTAGACCCCCCCAGACTCTTCTTTTCATCATAACTAGTGATTATACACACACGTATAGTTATCAGCATAACATATATCATGTATAGTTAGCTAGTCTTATGTGACACATTCATTAGAAAGTGCAGTTTTTAGTTCAGGTGTATCAAAGTAGTCTAAGACTTCTTAATTTTTCATTCATATGCTGTCGAAAGTTGAACAAGTTGCATATAGGGCCGCGCGGATATTTATCCATTACGTGCATCTTTTTCTCGATATTCCCTTGGTATAGGCCCAAAATAGTAAAATATGACTCTCCAGAGCTTGCACAGATAGTAGGTGAATCTCTTTTCTAACTACATATCCAAAGAGTCCCGATTTTCCTGTTAGGAAATGTGTGTGGTTAAAGTAGTGGACTCTTGTTCCTTTTTTGTTCTTCCAAATGTGAGACCAAAAGACGGTGAAAAGTACGGGAGAGAAGTTGCCATGATTATTTTTGATGATTCTGGACTAAGCCATATCAGCACATTATACAACTATGGTGACAGATATCATGTTACATATCATTGTCGAACTTAAACTTGGACATGAGGGAAAAAAAGCTAGTGATGTATAGCGATATAAAATTTCAAAGCATGTATATATGTAGTATTCACGATATACTAATACGAAAAATACTACTATCTCAAGTGGAGATTTTGTGTAGGCTCTCCATGAAATCAGCGCATTTTGTATCCCTGCGAAAAAAAACGTTATGATTAACAGAAGAAATTCTCTAAAACCCCGTCACAAATGGAGAGAGGCCAACTATGCTGTAGCAATATCAAATCTCATACGAGATGGCAAGTTTGCCTATATTCGACTGCTAAATGCTGTGTATATCGTAGCTCTTCGGCACTCGAAACATCGTGAGCATCCTGAACTTATGCATGTATAAAAAGCTCATGTTACGAGTCTGAAAAGTTAGTGAGTAGCTTATAGAAAGACAACAAGAGAAATTATAATAGAGGGAGGTATATAGACGGAACTTTATACTATTACAGATATCGACAGCTATGTATGGACACAAAATGAGAGCCTCCTGTCTTTGTAATGTGCAGATGTAATGTGCTTTCAGTATTGCCAGTTTTGTTTTCTTTAGCGCGTGATTGATCTCAACGGTTTTCCGGACCGAGAAACAATCCCGCATTTTGCTGAATGAATCAGAGACGTCAAGCTCACGTATCGAGGGTTGTGTTAGAGCTAGTAGTTCTTACCAGTGATGATTGCTGTTTAGCACCTCAAGATTCACTGCACTGCATTTAGGTGATCCGGTCATGTCGTATCGGATGTTTGGTTATACTAGCCGTGGATGATGCCAGTACTACATGTTAACGATGTCTTTGTTTATGACGGCGTTTTTTATACCGACATCAAGAAAGGCCTAGAATACCGTAAATCCGATCAAAAAAAAGCGAAACCTACTCTAGTTTATTCCTTTGTTTGCCAAAGAGTGGCAATTCTAGGTTCAGAGCTAAAGGGAGCAAAGGGAACCTAGTCCCTGCTTCTCTTCTTTTTCTGGACTTGTCCCATCCACTGTGAAGGGACATCAGAGTAGGTGACTTCACAATTAAGTCGAGAGCAATGTAGCCGTAGTATATGATCGCCTTTCACATTGTAGCTGGATAGTTACGTATACGTCTCTGTGCTCTTCTTAGTCTTCAGTTATTAAAGCTGTCTGGCCTGGTCTAGCCTGGACCAGTCTATCGAGTTCCTCTGTGCGTCAGCCCTGCCAAGTTGTCAAGCTGACAATCAATCGATCAACAACATGCGAACGAGAGCAAAAGTCAATGCTTTTTTCCCTAGGGTCGCCATCATGAAAAGAGCTAGAGCATGGCCATCACATGTCTTGGGCCGTTATAGATATTGGCTATGGATACTTAGAGTAGACGAAAACGGGGACATGGCTCGTGGCCGTAGGAAGATGAGGAGTGTTTAGAGTTTGAGCTTCGTAAAATAAGAAAGACAAGCAACACAACAAAAAATGACTCTAGATTTGCTTGCTTATAGAGCCTTAGTTTGGAGTGCAGAGTCACCCCCCCTGGAATCCTTCTCCGCTTAGACTACTCAAAGTAAAGCGTCGAGCCAGCCCTGTGCAGCGACCGGTGGGCTGGCCATTTTGGATGGATGGATGGATTGATGGCTAAATTGTTCGTTGGTTAGTTACTGCACAAGATGAGATGCAGAAATATGTAATGCTATGGATTCATCTTCTGTTGGCCATCTTGATGGCGGCTTTTGGTATGGTTGTGTTGAAGATTAGTAATTTATTCCTATCTGTCTGAAAGAAGGACACATTGGGGGCCATCTGATCAATTTGATGGAATGAAAACTGTGATGAAGAGAATGCGGATGAATGGTTACCAAAGTCATCAAGATGAGCTGTGCAATGAAGTTATTGTGTGGGCTAGAAAGAGGGCGCTGACCAAAACATTTGTTTGTTGATTTTTAGTGGATTAGTATTATTGTTATAGGCGGTCTTTCTGTAGTAATGCATGCCTTGAACTATTGATTTAGGAGCTTGTCATTGCTAACCTAAAAATTAGCACATTTATAGGCGGCTAGAAGCTAAAGACTTCTCAAAGCTTAACTGGATAAAGGCCCCCGAAAGAAGTCGAAGCAAAAAAGCCAACTCTAGTAGCTTGTGGCACTATGAGACCACGGCCTGATTTGCAGTGGAAATCGAAGCCTCGAACTTTGACCACCCAATTGAATTTCTTATTTCTACGACTAGAAGTGCAGCTTTGTTGCTACCTAGCATTGTCTAGCATTATTGCTTAGCAGTCTCTACTGTGATTGACTTCCTTTCTTCTACTTCCTTATTTTCCCCCATTGGAACCAGTCAGTCCTTCTTTGTTTTTGATCTTCGTGTGATTTTCAGTCTCATTTTCTATGTCTCCAGCCTTCTCTCTAGATATCGACCAGGCAGTATCGGGATATTTGACCACCTAAAAGAGCTTGCTTGGCAGCATCTCCTAGTAGTTATATACCACTAAGCCAAGCGATAACTAACTGTATAGCGAACTACTGGTAATATTAATATGTACTAGCGGCATCAGCATCTGGGGTTCCCCTCCTTCAGCAGTCCTTTCAACGCCTTGTGCAGCATCCCATCCACAGCGACATCTTTGGCTCTCACTGGCTTTGCGGATAGCTATGTTGTGGTTTTTGTTGTTGTTATTGCTTGACGCAAGTTACTGATTCTTTTTCTTATTTTCAAATCTTCGGTCCATCTACAGAGCACAACAAATAGAATTACCTAGGCTACATCTTTTTGCTTGGCCTCCTCCAACCAGCCGCCTAATCTCACGCCATCCGTCAACGTCTTCGTCTCCATCCCACCTCTCTCTCTTTCGTCCGGCTACTTCTATTTTCTTCTACTTCTTTTTGCATCTTGCTTTCTTTGTACTTCTGCCACCACCAAAATTGCAGGTGATTTGTTCTAGTCGTCGCTTGCTTTTGTTGCCTTTCGTTTTTCCACACTTGGCGTCCATCTTTCATTACCAAGCCGCCCTCACTCACTCTTGCGGCAAAAGATCGTTCCAACACCGTTCCAACGCCGTCACATCGACTTGACTCGACCTGCTTTCTCATCATCAGCTGCCGCCGCTAATATTACGACTTTGATAACCAACATTGTAGCGTAGCTACCATTACAGCTGCTGCTACTACAACCATCACTATCACATAACCAAAAATCTTCCGCTGAACCAACTCCTCGCTAAACATAACCCTCCGCCGATCCAGCTTCCACCTGCTTTTGCTCGCATAACTTGCCGCGCCTGAAGGGATCCCCTCCCACCTTGCGACAGCCGCTACACAACTTCCTCACTACTACCAACTGCAGCCGACATTACTCCTACCGATATCATTGTTATTATCATTGCTGGTATAGCTACCACTATTGCAATTACCACGACCGCTCGTCTCTCGACCTCCTCCCTCTGCCTGTGCTGCCTGTGATAGCGACGCCATTCCACTGCACGATTCCGCTCCACGATTCCGCTCTACGCTTGCCCTCAAAGGACGCCCATACAAAACTCTCGCAATAACAAGGCCTGACATACATCTATTTCTCCATCTTTGAGTCTGTTCGTTCCGCTGCGTGTTGCGTCACAGCTTCGCCAGTCAAAGAACCGCACTGCCCGCCAAGCTTCATTGGGTCGCCCGAGCCTCCATCCGTTAAACTGCCCAAACTAGTATCACCTGAGACACGATACCGCCATAGCCGCTTGCACTGCGGCGTCCTTGCTTTTGTCTATCATTGTCGTGCCGCAGACCGAAGCTCCGACTCACACCACTGATTCGTCGACTATAGCCTCCAGCTTTACATCTCGGCTTTCGCATCGCTGCCCGCGGGTTTCCTTCTCGTCCGCCATTAACCGCAATCGGACGCTTAATTGCATGTAGCCTGCTATTATGTCCACAAACGCTGCCTTTGTCCGGGTCTCGGGCCCGCCAAACCAGAACTTCGTCGTGGGATACACCGGCATCTCAGCTACCAAGGTTTGTCTCCGTTACCTTCCTCTCGCTCCGTCGAATACCCCAAGCTAACCCGGCCTTGCTTGTTTCTTACTTCCCCAATAGCCTCGTATACAAGGTGTTGTTGAAATCCGCCCCTCCGTGGGTTATTCCGCGCCCGTCGATATCAGCCTAGTCCGCATCTGCCTGCAACGACGAGAGACCATCCACCCTACTGCCGAGAACATGGCTTTCCGCCATCTAAGTGCCCCCCGCCGTGAGAACGTCGACATCATCGGAAAAGAGTACATTCTGTACACATGCACGGCCGGGCGTGAATCTGACAGTGTCGTTGTCATGGACCTACCATTTCTCATCTTCATTCCGTTCGGCAAGGGAAGCAACGAGCCAAGTCGGCTGATACCACCAGCGACTCTTCAGTTACCGAGTCGCACAGCGGAGACTTTTTACGAGCTCGTCGTCACGGTTCAGCAGGGACGTGGTATCCAGAACAAATACTCGTTTCCCATTCCATTATTACGATACGATACTCTCAGCACCTTTGGCATGTACAACACCGCGAAACCAAATCGTGGTTATACCGATAGCATCGTCTTTCTTGAGATATCCCTACCTAAGCGTAGTTACGGCCCGTTAGACCCGATCAACGTCTACATCCGCGTGACTCCAAACAAAGACTGGATGAGCAAGGCTCGCAAGGTCACCATTGAGAAAATCACCTTACAAGTTGAGGAAGAGATTACCTTCAACCCAGAAGGCGACGAGCCAACGAAAAAGGTTAACAAAATTGTCAAGAAGGTTCAGCCTGTGAAAGAGAAGCTGCCTGAAGCTGGTTTCATGACAAACTTAGGCCTGGTCTTTCCAGCGAAGGAAATACGTGATTCCGATGGCGTTATCAAGCCTGCAAAGCCTGGCTTTCCACAATACACTATTAACTCATTTACTACAAAATCATATCTTTACCAGATTGACTACTATCTCACCATAAAAGTACGCTCTCTTCTCTTCTGTCCCTTGGTTTCTTCATTAGCATTTTTGTCTTTTCTTTTTCAATATATGCCATTTACTTCCGCTCGTACCATCTACTAACATGAGATTCGCATAACATAGGCTACTCTGAGCTCTGCTCGAGACATAACTATCCGCGAAAATATCATCATATGTCCGTTTGATAGTGAGTCGTGCAAACAAGAACTTCAAGCCATTGAGCTATGTGCCAAAGAATACTGCAATCTAGACCCAAATAACCCTCAGCTTGCAAGTCCACACATTGTATATTCTGGTCAGCCCAACTCATTGTCTGCATTGGGTCTTTGCCTTGTCGGCGATCAAAAGAAGCCGTTCATTGACTAGAAAAGAGGGAAATAAATCACATCGAACGAACGACACATGTACTCTTTCCTTTTTTATGTTCCCTCCATATTTTTCTGTACCATCCCCTTTCTCTCATTTCTATCCAGGAGACATTTAGCTGTCCCATCATACGTTTTGTTTATACTTTTTCTTCACGTGGTCAGCTACCCTCTTGGGCAATAACAACATGTTCAATGGCCCTTTCACTATATATACCACACATCCATCTCATCACATAACACATACGTTCCTCTCTCAAGGTCAAACCTCTCCTTCCATTTTCATTCTATCAGCGAAGTTAGAGAGACTTGATGAGAAAGTCGTGAGAGATACATAGATACCCCCCATCATTACCAGCCATTTACTTGCCCTTTTCTACTCCTCTCCCCTCCTCTCATCACTTCTCGTACCTACCATTACTACGTTTCTTACTCATTACGAACATATGCTGTGTTTATGACCGGCCTCTTTCTGGATTATTTTTTCGGCCGGCGCAATTGGAGTCCAGCGAATCTGATTTATATATATATAAAAGATTATGTTGTTTTTTTTATCTTTGTATTTCTTCTTGCTATTTTCTTTCATAAATTGACTCTCCTATCATGTTCTATTTATATTGAAACTCATACATGTATTTATTACAGAATGCAACTTTTTTCTTAACAACCACATCACCAAGTATGCTATTCAGGTATCAGCTTGAAGAAAAACTTGTGTCCAATGTAAATACCTTTTTTTCAAAAACCTCAAGTATATCTTGTGGGTTGTTACTAGTATTTTATTTTACATTTGAGAAAGAAACAGATGAGTGATTTTGTATGATATGTAGATAAAAAAAAAGAAGAAGACAAGAGGAGTTTGAAAGAAAGCCAAAGACAAAAACATAACTAGATTTAATACATGAATTTGCTAGTGCTTTTATAACGGATATAACGAGGACAAAGAATCAAGATCGAGAAATTCAAAAATATGATATTTCATGAAATAAATAATAAAAAATAATAAAAAGGAAAAGTATCGTTACAGTTGAATGGAGAAAGGGTATCTATGTATCGTCGACATTTGGAGTAGTTAGAAATAATGACATGTGAGACTCGCCAGAGCGTGTGTTGAATTGGTGAATCAATCAAAGGAAAACCCAAGCAACAACAACAACAAACAAGAAAAGAACCCCCAATTTATCTATACTTCTTAATCTCATGACATATTTAGAAAAGTATTTTTTCTTTTACTATTTCTGGTATTCTTTTTTTGGGGGGGGGGCAGAGAATTTGTCTACAGAGTGATTTAGGCTTTTTCATTAATTCACACGACGTCTCTTCAACTCAGGTGCCATATTTCCCAAGTCTGTCGACCCATTAGCATCTGTTGCTAGATGGCTCATTACCGGACTATTCATACTGAGTTCCGACAAATCCGTAGCTGGCGGCATTCCCAATGTCGAGTGACCAGCTATTGTAGTAGATACGTTGTTCATAGAGGTGGCGGTAGTGGTGGGTAGTGGAAGAGATAGGCCAGCGGCTGTCACTGCCGGTAGATTAGGTGCCATTGATGTGTTCAGCATCCCGTGTATATTTGGTACTGGTGCACTAGACAATGTGTTTAGGGGTGCACTGGTAGTCGTTGGTGTATCGAATGCACCCAGGGCAAAGTCTGTGTCGTCGCCAGTATAGGCCGATGAGTCTAAGAAGTCGCTGATATCAAATGATGGATCATTGCCAAAGTAGTTCATGCTAGCTGAGTCTGTTGTCAAATCGAATGGCAGCTTGCCATTGGGGCTTAATGGTTCAATTCGACTAGTGAGCTCCTGGATCTGATTATCCTGTTCTTCAACCATCTTTTGCACGCGTAGGAAATCGCCGTTCTCGGGCTCCATCAGAGCCGATGGAGACTGTATGGAACGAAGAATCGGAGAGAGAGCAGAGCTAGAGAGCGAAGGCGACGGCACCGACATGCTAGCAGGGAGCACCGAGCTTCCAGCGCCTGTAGTAGTAGCCATGGGAATTGTTTGCATGGGAGGAGTCGAAAGTGAGGGAGCGGGGGCAGATGTTATAGGTGTCTGTGTCGGCATTGTTATGGGAGCTGGTGAAATTCCAGACGCCATAGAAGCACGTGGAGGGGCCGACATGTTGTCGACGGCCGGGACTAACGGTGCCTCGACCGGTTGGTTAGGGCTAGCAGAAGCTGTTGACATGGGATACATAGCAGCCACTACATCAGGGACTAGCGACTGCAGATCCATTGACAGCCCACCAAGACGATCCGATGGACTACCGTCCAGGATTTCGACGACAGAGCCCATCTCGGGACGAGGAAAATTGCCGCTGCCACCAGGCTGTTGAGCAAAGCTGTTGGCGCCGCCAACTGCTGCTGCTGCTGCTGGCTGGCTGGGACGCTGGGTCGGCGGAGCTTCCAGCAAGTGTCTGGCTCGCTTAGTGCCTATGGGGCTCTGAGTTGGTTGGTTCTGGGGCATGAACTCGCCCATCTCAAATATGTTGCCTTGTTGCATCTGTGTTTGGGGCATGAAGGAGGCCACTAGGTCACCAATGTTGGCGTTATTTCCATTGTCCTCCAACGACATCCTGAAGTGCATAGCAAGGAACTGGAGGATGGCGCGGATATGATGATCATGCTTTTTGTGCACACGATAAAGTTCGCGGCTTTGATCTTGGTATTGCTGGAGACTCTGTTGGATGACAGTTTGGTTCTCGCGAACTTTGCGTAGTTCGTCCTTGAGTTGCGTGAATTCTTTTCGTGTCAAGCTAAAATCAGGCGATGCCGTTGATGGAAGAGCCTTAGGGACTTGTCCCAGTGCAGTCTTTATTGTAAGGTGATCTGGCCCGATTTCGTCGCCACTTTCAGCATCGCTATCGGTCTTTTGCTGTTGGCGGGACTTGGATTTGGTGTTTTTAGGTTTGCTAATAAGCCAAAGAAGATCCGGGTGGCCGCGACGAAAGTAGTCATTATAGTATTCACTGGGGCTCTTGTTTTTGCGCTCACTGGCCCGCATAGAGTTGTCAGAAAGACCGACACGCTTGTGGAAGCCATACATATTGAGCTGTCTGACGAAGGAGGCGTAGTTATTATGCTTGAAAAGATCTGGAATCAGCTTCTTAGCAAATTCATCTTCATTCATGACAAAGAAAGAGTCGCCCTTCTCAGACCATCTAATGAGATCGTGGTATTTTCCAGTCTTATCATCCAGGAAGCTATCGAGTTGTCAGTATGATGCTAATGGAGATAGATGGCTATCTATATCAATGTGGAATAGAGTTGTACGTACCTACTCAGCTTTTGCACAAAGGGTGGAATCTGTTTCTTGTGGGCAACAGCATCTTTCTTAGCATCGCGAGCCAGGGCTTCCAACTTAGAAATGTGGTTGGCTTCCAGCACTTCAACACTCGGTGCAGCGGGTGCAAGTGTATTGAGCGGGCCGACGGCGGTCGAAGGGTTAGCTGCCATCATGGCCGACCACTGGGCAGGATTAGCTTCATAGCCCTGGCGAGATCCGGTTGGCATGAGAGCCCGACCGGTCGAACGGCGAGTCAGGGCGGTGCTGTTATTGGTGGGCGCCACGAACTGGGTTGTGTTGTCCGGCAACAAGCCGAAATTGTTGTTGGATTCCATGAGAAGCGAGTTGTCCAAGGCGCCGTTCAAGGAATTGTTTTTCCATCGAACAATCTGCTCGTTGGGTGAAACTATGTAGGCCTGTTGACCGGCCTGTGTCGATGGAAGAGCGCTAGAGTTGGTGGTGGCGGCAGCTTGTGCTACTTGATGTTGCTGGAGTTGTTGCTGCAGAGAAGAGATGGTATCGGGCGCAGGACGCTTGCGGGAATTGGGTGACGACATGATATGATTGAAAGGCGATATGGCCAATGTAGATTTGTATCGGAGTAGCTTGCGATGACTGGCGATGCTACTATTTCGAGCGCACTTTGAAGGCTTCGGGCCTGCGATTAAAGCGATGGTGATATTAAGCGCCTGTCGAATTCACAGAGCGAAAGTCTCGTGGGCGCACTCACATGGAATGCGGAATCTTCACAAGGAAGACCCGTTCCGAAGAGACAGAGAGTTCAGAGAGGAAGAAGGCGTCTCTCTCGCAGCGGGTGAGCGATGGCAGGCAAATAGCGGCGCAAAAAGAGTAACGAAACAGACAATGAAAATTAAAGGCGACTGTGCTTTCAGATATCCAGTGGCGAGACAGAAATGCTGCGAAATGTGGTGGGCAAAGGACAATATATAGAGAATGAAAATGGTCTGCGAGATGAACAGATGGTCGCTGCAGATCAATCGGCGCCTCAACGCGCAAAACTCTGGCTCGGAGAGGGGTTGATGTATGTATGTTGGCCAAGGCTGGAAATGTCTTTGTTTCTTATTCTTAGCTGTGTATATGCAATAGCAATAGTAGGTACATATAGTTTTGGAGATATGGACGGATACAGCAAATCGGCGGTTGGTCTAGTCGGCAGACAGTGGGCAAATGTTGCGTCGCAGTGGAAATAATGGCTACAGGCTATTGATTGAGCGATTGGTGGCTCAAATGGTCTGAGCAGAGCCGGGAACAAGCACAGCGAGAACAATGAGCAGCAGGTGATGATGCTGGTTAGTCAGGTTAGATCGGCCAGTGACGACGAGGCGCTTGAAGGCGTTGAATAGCAATCAATGAATTGGGCTTCCTAGTCTCGAATAAACTGAATCGCTCGGTCGGAAAAGTTGAAAAGAGAAAAAAAATTATTAAAGATGTCGATAGCGCCTGACGACAAGCTTGATAAAAGAGATAAAGTGAGTAAAAAGAAAAGGATTGAAAGTGGGTGGGATGTTGGTTGACCTTTTCTTCTAAGCAGAAGAAATATAAAGCGAAATATAATGATAAAAAAAACAAAAGAATTGGAGAAAAAGAAGCGACAAGATTAGATTGCTTTTGTGGACTAAAACAACCTCGAAAACGGCAACTGCTTTACAACAAAAAATCAAAAGGGAAAAAAAAGAGAGATAGAAGAAGGAAACCTCGCCGTATTGGATATTAAGGGGGAAACTGTGCTGAGGAAGACAGAAAAGCATATGATGTTGGTGATTCGATGAAGATCTCAAGAAAAGATGGCGGATTTGTTCTTTATACTATCACTATCCATGAAACATACAATATTCATACTATCATATCATACTAAACATGGTACATTATGTGGACACTACTAAAGAAAAAAGAGAAAAAAAAAGACCCAAACCAGCCGGCAATAGTGGAGAAAGACAACTAGGGTCAACAAGTATCTCAGAACCCTTGTTTACAAACTTCAGCTCCTCCAGAATGAATTAATATACTTGATTGAAAATGGATCATCAAAGCTCTACGAACAGGGCGATGATGCTTCTTACTAACGAAAGACATGGGCTTTAGATAAATACATATAAAACAAAGAAAAAGACAGATCATATTTATTGCGTCGGATCAGCATGCGCGAGGCCCGGATTCAAGAGGAAACTCAACGCTATAGTGAAGATATAATCTAACACAACTAGCCGTAAATACAGATAAAACAAGCCCAGAAATATGAGATCATGATGAGCTAGTTCGTGCCTAGTCTGAAATACAATGAATTTCAGAGCCAGTTCAGCTCATAGCCCTAGAAAGCTATGCTATTCTATCATGTTAATAATAATTTTGGTTTTTTTATATTGTGTAGAGTCCAAAAGTTTTTTATATTTCCTAAATAGATAGCTATAAATCCTTTATTAACATATTTTTAAGTAAATTCGACCAATTTCACCGGTTACACGAGACAACTAGACAACTACTGTTAAAAAAAAGACCTAGACGTTTTGAAGGCCACAATTTGACTACTATATTGGTGAATCAAGCTGTTAAACTAGACTTGATTTAACTCTTCAACTCATGTTTGCTATAAAAATTTGCACTTTTGTCTTGTATTGTTACATAAACATCATCGAAGCCTATAGAAGCCAAAAGAAGCAACTCGAAGCTCTTAGAAAAAAAAGCAGCCTATATTAGACAAAGTGCACAAATCCCGATCCTTGTAACTTTTGACTACAATAAGACGAACCAACTAAGGCGGACAGAAAAAAGCTTTGATTTTTTTCTCAGTAAGCCTGTTGGCCTTGAAACCTTGAGAACCACAGCACTTCTCTGTAGCGTTATCATATTCTCATTTGCTCCGGATCTCTGAAAAGCTAAAGGCGAAAGGCGACCGGTCGTCTTCACGGAGTTTCCGAGCCTATTGTATGCGCGCCGGGACAAACACAAGGATGCACAGACCTCATAGAAGACACACTAATGTCTTGCTTTTGTTCACAGCTAGTTATACTCTGCTTACACATGTAAAAACAAGGTCATAATATACAAATTGAGACCGAGTTGCCTCCCAACAATAGATGACATGTCTTAGATAGTACATGTGAAATCATGTTCAAGCCAAGAATAGAGCAGTCATAATCTTAAGGCTGCTCTTACATTTGCCTATATGTATTTACACATATAATATTCATGTCATAAACTTTGAATCATGTCACTTTACATTGTACTGTATCTCATTGTCACCCTGATAGGCTGTGTACCGCATCTTCCGTGAGCCAGGGCATCCTTCTCGTTCGCAGAGACAGGGACAGCTCTATCATATACATATCATCTACAAGGCATAGTAAGATTACAAGACTGGCATATTTGTAACATTTGTCTCAAGAAGGAGGGTGTTCTATTTTGCATTATCATAATTATATGTAGAAAAAAAGGCCAATAATTCACACCGCACTAGCATAACGAATAAGAGCCCTGCTAATGAACCTTTCTAAGAGATAATGATGAAAATTATAACTGAGACTATTTTGCTCCGCGGCCCGCCATCCCCGCGTTACGCGCCATCTTTGCGTTTTTTGCTTGATCCCATGCTCTTCCTGACACAACTTTACCACCAGCTCTACGATCGCGCTCTACGCGCTTCTCCTCCTTTAAGTTACGAGCCTTGGCTAGCGGATCTATGACGACTAATTCTTCCTCTGCCTTCTTTCGATAGCTGAGGTCTTTGCCTAGTTTGTCTGCGGCGAAACTTAGAGCATGGCTCATCCAGCCGCTATCGTCGTCGTCGTTGTCGCCGCCTTCGCCTTCGCCGGCAACTTGTTGTTTATCCCAGGATTGACAGCTCTGGCAATTGGGAACGTAGTGTAGATCACATACTATGATGTCTTCATCATCAGCAATGGCTTTTGGTGGTGTTACTGTTGATTTTGACGTCAATGATTTTGATTTTAATATGGATTCAGTGGTTTGCTTTTTTAGTTCCTCATCCACTGCTGGTTCCACCGCTATCGTATGGCTAGTAGAGACGTCTTCGGGGGCACTTTTGAGCTTTTCTTGAAAATTCTTGAGGAAGTTCATAGCCTGACGCTCTTCCTTTTCTGAGATTCCCGTACCGCCCGGTCGTCTTCGGCGACCCTTGACGGATTTCTCTGGTATCATGCTTTCCAGTGCTGACTTCTTCTTTCCTTTTTCTTGGGGTATGTTCGATTCGTGGGATTGCTTGATAGACGCCTTAAGAGCTGCGATTTCATCTCGTGTCTTTTCGAGCGCCGTCTTTCGTTTTGACTCTGGTTCTTCGTCGATCATGGGCTCGTCAATGTCCATTTTGTGGGTAGAGGACTCTTTTGTTGTTGTGTTGGTTTCCATCGGTTTCTCTTTTGGTGGTTCTTGAGTAGTTTCGGTCTGTTTTGCGGACGTTGTTTTCTTATCTCGTTTATCAGCCTTGGACTTCTTTGGTGCATGTGTTTTGGTATCTTCGTCTGCTTCATCGATATCCATGACGATCCGTGAGTCGAATTTCTTCTTTTTGGGTAGATGTAATGATTCTTCTTCTTCATCGCCCTCATCGTCGCCAAAGCTCAAGAGCTGTTTCCCGCCTTTGCGCTTCTTCTTGCGATCAACTACTACAGTTCGTTGAACTGGTGCTACCACCTTCTTCGCGCGCTTAATCATACCATCAAACGGATTAACCAAGACTTCCACGCGCGTAATCTTCGTTGGATATAACGGCCGCTCTGTTCCCTCAACTAGGTCGGCGTCGGCCATCTTGAGGAGATTGTAAAGCGTATCGCCCACAACTCGGCCAAAGAGAGTGTTCTTGCCGGTCAACTCCTCCGTCTTGTCGAGCGTGAAGAAGAACTGACTGCCGTTGGTGTTGGGTGTGCCCTCGTTCGCCATAGCTAGAAGACCGCGTCGTGTGAACTTGAGGCGAGAATGAAATTCATCTTTGAAGCCTACGCCTGTAGGGCCGGCGTTGGCTCCAGTGCGCTGGTCTTCTGGCCACACATCAAACTCGCCGTTGAGTGCGCCGCCGTCGTATATAGATTCCCCGCCATTTCCGGTACCACTAGGATCACCTCCCTGTATGATAAATCCAGCAACAAGGCGATGAAAGATGGTATTGTCGTAGAAGCCGTCGATGCAGAGCTGTAGGAAATTTCGACATGTCAAAGGCGCTTGCTTGGCCCAAAGTTCGACGGATAATTCGCCCGATGTTGTGTGAATGATGACGGATGCCGTAGGTTGTGGCTCTAGATTATATATTGCAGACATTTTGGACGGTTGTTGGATTGGTGTTTGTCAATTGCTGATGATGACGACGAAGAAACTATTTGAATAACAACGCATTATATTTCAATATTCTAAAAAAAAGGCTAGACGCGACTAGGATGTAGTAATCCAATGTATAACCCTAAGGGTTATATTCTTCTACAACTACAATTGTTGAGAAACATGACAATTCAGGTGATTCTTTGGGTATCTGTTTATTCATGTACATTTCCAACTGTACTTTTACTAAATCTAAAAAATAAGCCACAAGCATAAGAAACCTATCTTACTGCTCTTTAGCGAATGTATTTGCAACAATTAGAGGGAAGCATGCAGTAGCTTCGAGATAGACCTGCGCGATGTAATGTTAGTGGTCACAACTTAGCTAATATGAGTGCCTTTTGAGTGTTGCTTCAAGCTTACCTTGACTGCATCGGCGCCCACTTTGATCTTACCCCAGGACACGGCTTCATCTGGGCGGGCACCGGCATCGCTGCCGTCGAATTCCTGAGCTGTATTGATATAGACGGCAGACTCAGCGCCATTGCGCATGAGGCAGGCACTGGTGAGTGTGTTGATTAGCTTGGCAATTCCACCGTATATATAAGGGAAGATTATTGCTTACTTGGCGATATGATGCTTGACGATGCCTCCACCGAGGATGATCATACCAGCACGCTTTGCGCGAACGGACATGGTGTTAATTTTACGGATGTCTTCAACAATATCTACCTTGAGCTGGAGCGGCGACGCCTTGAAGGTGTGAAAGTATAGCATGTCGCCGAGACTACCGTCAGTCAAGGCCGGGCAAAAAACAGGAATGTCGTTCTTCCATGCCCAATAGTAGACGGAGCTCTCGTCGTTGATCTCCTTGCCTAGGCGATGGATAATCTTGCTGGGCGTCCAGTTTATTTCGTTGTCAGTGCCCTTACTGGCCTCTTGTTCCTCCAGCATCTTATCTAGAATGGGCACGATCCAATCCTCAAAAGAACAGTAGTTGGCGTTAGGCACAATGAGATTGCCGATGCGGTTCAAGCCCTTCTTGCGCAGAGTGGCGCCATCGTGCGAAAAGGATCCCATGTAGGTGTCTCCTAAACATTTGATGAAGTCTTCCTCAATGCCGCCGGCAGTGGTCACGATGGCACTGACGTGCTTGTGCTCGACAAGCCAGCGCAAGACGCCACGTAGACCGGACGAGATGAGGTTGGAGGTATAGCCCAGGAAAATGGTTGTCTTGTCACCAGTCTCGGGATCGCGCCATGTTCTCTAGAACGGTAGTGACTAGTTAGTTAGTGTGCGACGGAGTATCCATATCGGCCAAATGTGTGTCATGTATGAGTGGTCATTGTAGGAGAGGGGCGCATGTTCCCTACCATGCCTTCGATGATGCGGACAGCCTCAGCAATGGATGAGGCTTGGAAGCCCATGTGCGTCATTCCCTTGAGTAGATCTTCGGCTGTGATGGGTCCCTTGAGCTTGTTAAAGTCTAGCTCTTCGACCTTTTGCGCATCGGCCGGCATCTCGTCGGACTTGACAAGCACAGCGGCGGCAGCGCCACTAGGACGGTCTTCGTGCGACTGTTGATCTGACATGTTTACGGTGGCTTTTAAGAACTAAAAGACGGGAAAAACGGGTTGAATATTTGGCAGTGCGCTCCAAAATTCTCCAAAGACAATATCTTGGGCGGTTCTTTAAATGATCAAGTGGGATAGTGGGATAATAGTGCGCAACGGAGGCCAAAATATTGGCCCCTCTAAATCAGAAATAGATAGTCACGGCCCAGGAAATGATGCTTAGTGACAATGGATACTGAAATTGATATCTAAATTCATAGCTACATGTATTTGAATTGCATTCTATGAATATTGACTTTGTTTGTAGGATTTTGTCACATATATGTCTAAATCTTTCAAATTCGAGGGCTTTGTTGATATTAAATTTGCAAAATTTGAAGAAAACTCTGATTTATGTATATAACCCTAAGAAACATACCAAAACCGAATTCAATATTTAACCCTGGCGGTCAACAATCCATCAATATCAAGTTACGCCTATAATAGTAGCACATATTAGATAGTATTCACGCCTAAAGCAGTCTTATGATAGTTATATTGTGCAATATAAATATGAATACTATCTAATATGTGCCACTATTATAGGCGTGAAATCAAAATCGTCTGGTACTATCAAGGACAAATGTGTAGTTGTATGTTCTATTAGCATGACAAAGGGCGGAAAAGAGGTGAACAGCAAAATTCTTCAAGGATCTGATTGACAAGCAAGTTTGTACATACATGTGTACAGATGTATAGTCATGTACATGTAGGTTTTGTGTTTGGGGTATGGACAGGGTTGGTCGGCACTGAGTAGATGGTAAGAGTTCATATAACTATGCACATACATGTATATACAGATGTACGTATAGTCGAATGTACAGTGGAAAACTGCCTGGGCCCTGGCGCCACGCGACGGAAAATGTGGTGCGTGCGGCTTCACAAGTTCGACAAAGGACGGAACTTTGTACTATATTCAGATTCACATTCAGATTCAGATTCAGAACCGCATTCGAGAAGTTACTAATACTGTGGCAAGCCTAAAGAGGGAGCAAGGGGCCGCCTGCGCACGGCTTAATTAGTGACAATTTAGTGCCAAAGACCTTGAATCCAAAGTCGCGCTTCCTGGCAAAAAAAAAGAATAAAGATAAAAAAAACGAAAAATAAGATAAATGCCGATAATTAAAAAGAAAAGTACTAACTAGGCAGGGTCGTTTTTTGTTTCTATATGTAGCGTAGATAAACATGCCATGGTTTCATCTGGTAGTTTAGGTGCTCAGATTGATTGACGGGGGGTTTTTCTCCACCTAAACCCGCCTGGAATGAATTCCAACCATGCACTAAAAGCAACTAAACAACTAAGCCCGTTTCACTGCCATTCATCTATTGTCGAATTTCTTCCCCTACCACCATTTTCGCGCCCGGCATCGATTTCTCGACCTTTATACATATTTTGTATAGTTTTCATCCAGCCTTGGGAAATCGAGATATCTGCATCTCAGTTTTGCTACCGCCGTTGCTTTTTGTTCGATCTGAGTTCGCCTTCTTCCAGTATTAGCATTCGTTATAGCGCCTGGGGCTTAGTTCCCGTCCTTTTGTTTACTGTGTGGCTCGCTTTCACAGCCGTCCTTTTGCTGCTCGGTATTTTTATTGTTTTTTTAGTGGCTGCTGATTTTCCGTGTCCTATCACGATTCGCCGTCTTACGTTCGCTTTGATCCACCGGCTGTTTATTGAGCATCATCAAGTCACGTCTCGTTCTGCTGTGGCACGTCTTTTTTTCCCTATACTATAGACTGCACTGGACCTTGTAGCATCCCGCCTATCATCGTGATTATTATCGAGTCCGCCTCTATCTGGCTACCGTACGGCTATCTTTACTCTTGTACCATCGATCTTTATCTGTGTGCCCTTTGCTCACATCTTGAGCGCCTGCTAGCTCTCTACCTCGCTCTTCTGTGCCGCCGGGCTGGCTCATCAGCCCTGTAGCCAGCCATGTACGTCTACTGTTAATCAACAACACCATTGCGCCCTTACTCTCTCTCTATCTTCTAGCCTTATCCTCTAGCCCACCCACATAAACCCACAATCTGTCTGTCTCTATATGATCACGGCGACCTCCAATTGCCATAAACAGTTCCTTGCTTAGAATATGCGGCTTCTTGCATATGCTGGCTGGCTGGCTGCTTCTGTTGTGCTTCTCTAAATCCAAATCCGCACCAACGCCGAGAAAAAGACCGTATTTTGTTACCTTTTAAGCGCGTTGGCTGTTGGTACTTTGATTATATGCTTTCCTGCAGTAGCATAGTTGATATGCTGTTTTCCGTTTGGCTTAGCTGGTACTTTTCTACCAAGTGTCTCTACAAAGTACTAGTAGACAGCAACTCATACTGCAAGATTGCTGCACTTTTGGACGCCTTCATTCATAAATATACTCCGGCTTACTCGATTGCTCCCCAACTCGTCATCAGTCGTTTTTCTCTCTAAATACAACTGACATTTTTCTCCCTTAACCACTCTTCTAGGTCATCACGATACCCCCGCTTCGACGGCGGCGACTCGCGACGCTCGAGATCTCGTTCGCCTGATCGCTTCGACCGCGTATCTCAGTATAACAACAACGAAGACCGCCGACGCCCTTCTGCTGTTGACCCCCGAGCGAACGGCCCATCCTTTCCTTCTATGCGCCCAGATCTAGTGCGAGATGCGCCTCGCGGGCCCAAAGCGCCGCAAGCTTCAGACACTTTGCCCAATGCGCCTCGGGGAGGTTATAACGGAGACTTTTCCCGTGGACGTGGCAGAGCAAGAGGCCGTGGCTGGGCTCGTGACGATAGCAGAGAACGAGGCCGCGATCTCGACTTTATGCGCACCGATCGACAAGACCGACCAGATCGGCCTTACCGCGAAGAACGTAGCCGTGACAGGGAAAGAGACCGGATGGACCGAGACCGGGAATGGCGTGAACCGCACGACCGTGATTTTCGGGGAACAAGACGTCAATCGCCGCCGATCAGAGGCCGCTCACCACCCACTCGAGGAGGCTTCCACGACCGCGATAGCCAGCTTAGCGTGAATGCCGAACGCGCCCGAGGCTCTCGAGATACCGGGCCGCCATCTGCTGGCTCTGCCACGTCAGACACTCCATTCGGAAGCGGCTCATCGTATCAATCACAGCGCGGTGGCTTCAGCAACCGTGGAGGCCGTGGCGGTCGTGGCCGTGGAGATTGGGATAACCGGAACCGTGGACGGGGCTTACTATGACCGGATC
>RHDR01000078.1:0-71985 GCA_009806295.1 Davidsoniella neocaledoniae | reverse complement strand
GTTAGCTTTCTAAGTTAATGACACAATGAAAAACATTGCTTAATAACAGATACTATTTCTCTCTTTTTTGAAAAATTAGACATTTTAACATTCATAGTAGCTATATCGTACTACCTTCCTTGTCCGAGGTACTATTTAACCTAGGTATTCCTAACTCCTTCATACTAATCATTCGTCTATAGCATATTTGCTAAAGACAGCCGTAAAGGCCTTGTAATAACAAAGATTTATTGTTATACTTTGTGCAAAAATCCAAATCAAAGAAAACAAACAACCCAACCCAACAATGACCAAATAAAATTCCATCGGTCAGATATCTCAGAATCTAGCGGCTAATAATGTACGTCGGCGGCCGGGCATACTAAACCGTGACGCCGTTGTCTGCAGCAACTTGAGCCGCAACATGAGGCTCATTGGCACGGAGTTGTTCCTTGCCTAATGCACCATCGGGATGCAATGCATATACGTTCGCTTCACTAGTATTGGCATCAAAGATAACCATATTCTGAATGGGCTGTTGTGTGCGGCCACGCACATTGATGACGTCCTGCGCTAGCTGACCACCGATGATAGCCACTACCGCGGGGATTTCGAGGCCGATACATTGCGTAAAGTTCTGGATTACATCTGAGCGTAGAGATTCGGCAGGGAGTCCAAGAGCGTTGTGCTTTGCGCTGACGTGCGTTAACAGGGTCTTCATATCTCCTGAGATAGGCGTTGGCAAGCGCTGGTTGTTGGACTGAAATTCCCACAAGCCACGAAGACACGAGAGAATGGGAGTGACAGCACGCATCCGCCGGCGACTGCGTGTGATCTCTTCGGGTAACGCAGTACCATCGGAAGCAAGTAACCAGGTCGAATATACCTCACGCTTAGTCACGTGCTCGATGGGCTTGTTGTCTTCACGGGTGAGTTTGACACCTACTACGCTGCGGGTACGAGTTTCTGGGCCAACTTTGGTAGCAACATTGCCAGCGTCGCGGCGGATCACAAATTCGTGTTCGATGAGGTCACTGAAGATGTACCCATACATGCCGTGTGATCCGGTGGCGTAGAAGGCCTTTCCGTGAAGACGGGCACTTGTGCTGAGGTAGTCGAGAATGGTTGGTTCAAGGTCGGTTGCGATGATGACATCAAAGTTGCTCACATAATGAGCGCTTTTAGACACGATGCTTTCGGGGTCTGCAAGAACCTGAACACGTGGGTTGAGCTTTTGTATATTTGGGAGCGCAGCCATGGCGCGATTCTTGCCGATGGGGTTTTCGTCCTCGTGAAGGAAGAACTGGGCACCGAGATCGCCAGCAGTGACGTTGGCACCGTCACATAGCATGACAGAGCCAACACCTGCAAGTACGAGGTTTTTGGCAATTTCATTGCCAAGGGCGCGGAGAGTGATTATAAGGACTTTAGTCGATCGGATGCGTTGTTGAGCAGTAAGTCCCCAAAGACGGATTTGGCGGTCGTACAGAGCTATTTCGTCTATATCATATGAAAAAAAAGAAACAATGATGTTAGTGGTTGACATATATACAGGGTACGAACGGCATTGACGACCTACCATCTGTGATACTAGGACCTGCAGCTTCTGCATCACCGCCATCTAGAGGGCCAGACGGGAGCTGAGATGTTTGGTTGATGGTAGTTGTGTCGATGGGAATTGGGGGCATAGCAACGGCTACATTTGTACCGTTGGTGCCAATATGATTAGTATTTGTCCCAAGGGGTTGCGCCATGCTATTGAGAACGTCGAACGAGCCAGATGGCAGAGAAGGGTTTGTTTGGACAGGCACGAGTAATGGTTGTGAAATAGGTTGATCGAGAGCATTGATTGAGCCTCCGTTTGTGTTTTTCGGCATGATGATGGATGGGTTGATAGGCACGGCGGGCTCTGCAATATTAGGGACGATGTGATCGCTTCTCGGGAGTTGAGAAGCAGCTACACTTTCTGCAACTTCAGAAGGCTGTACGTCGGTAGGCTTTGATGGCGCACTATTGCCGTCATCATCATTTTGAATTGGCGAGACCTCAGGCTCTGAAGGTTGTGGATCCTTCTGGGTCGACGGAGCTTCCATTGTTGTGAGATGTGATTACTTCACGCAATCAATGGAGTGATGTTCTTGGATTGGTTGATGAATGGGCTGCTCGGCGCGATATTTGTCGCTTTTTTAGTGATATTGGTTGGAGGCGCAAAGTAGTCGTGGTCCAGTGAAATAGAAAAGAATGACTTTCTAAAGCGCGGCACTGAACGCAAGGTGACGTCGATTTCTGCAGCACCAAAAAGAAGCAGCTGGCGCCAAAAAAGCTTCAGAACTTCGCAGCTTGTGATTTGCGAACTTCATAGAGCTTTGTTCTCCCTCGGCATAATTGAAGGAAGAAGCTCGTCTCTGTCTATCGTTATCGGCACGTGACCCAAGCTAAGAAGAAAGAGAAACATCCCTATGTGGAGCCTACTAGGATCTAGCATCTACATATGTAAGCTTGGGGTCTGTATAAAGCCAGAAACAAAGTAGCAGTTTGCGCTGAGAATTGCTGCATGCTCGCGAACTGCGATAGTTGGAATAGCATGATGCTTTTGTGGCGCTCTACTCGTTGGCCTACCAAGTCAGACGTAAGACGAGAACGCGGATGCTGCAGCAAAAGGCGAAGCCAATACCTAAAAGATCCACATACGTACATACATATGTACATATGATGGTGTTATTGACCCATATAATAGCCTCTATCATGGTGAATACAGGGAGCCAACGTACATATGTGGGTTATAAACAATAAAATAATGCCACTTTGGATCTGAAGCAGGTTGGCCTGCTGTCACTGCCTATTCTTAACAACATTTGTATGCCATCACTATTCTAGGCTAACAAAGCAAAGAAGGAAGGCTAGAAGTGGACACATTCATTAGCTTGAACTTGATAGGCAGGGTTCATGGCCTTCCTGCTGGTACTCACATATCTACATGTAAGTGGGAGCATAGAAACAAAAACAACTACAAGAATGTGTCCCAATAGTATTGTTTGGGGAAATATGAATACCCTGATGTTTTGTTTATTTGTTTTCTCTTTCAATAGGCAAGGCTCTATACATACATGTACATATATGCCGCCTGGTGTGACATACCATACTCCGCTACAGTAAGCAGGCGAGCCAGCCTAGGTGATCAGCATTCCGCATTTATCCTAGCCCCAAGACTTGTTGGCTCTGTTTACATATTAGAGTTTCGTTGGCCAAAAATGATCCAGGGAGCAACTAAAGTCACATACATACATATGTAGACCAACAATCCTAGCTTGAAAAGACGCCCTACCTTGTAGGACCAAGCAGATAACGAACAGTGTGAAGCTGATTATCACTAAGGAACTTCTGAAGCCATATTTTCATGCTAACTAGACAGGATATTCAGTCCAATGCAAGGTGGAATAGCCAATATGGCGATTCAGCCACAAAAGTCAGATGTTCATGGAAAAAAGACACACGCAACTAATTCACGGCCATGTGTAAATCCGTGATCCATAAATAACTAACCCCGCTACTAATGGCCCCAGAGGTGTTATCACATTCAATTGTAAATACATATCGATCTAGCCAAATGTCAATCAGCTGCTCCCGCATAAATCTGTATGACAGATACTGAGGCCATACAAGGCAGGTTTGCTCATTCTAGCCCGTGACTACAATCAGAAGTCGCTAAACAGTGAACTGGCGGTTTTGGTACACTTTATGGTACACTTGATATTAACTCGCACTGCGTCTCGTGTATTTTGTTTCCGCTGCTTATCTCAGTGCCCTCAACCTCCCCTGTAATATTGCATTATTTCCACCTTATGCCTAGTGGCCGGTCAACTAGCTGGCTGTAGGACATGTTATTTGTATATCTTGTCTCAATCAGTAGTATACTCATATCCGTCGGGATCGATGTTCTGCTCGCCAAATTATAAATACATACTATCTATCTCCAAACCAGGCAGCTACCACCAAGATTGAGGGGAAACAAAAAGTCAACACCAATTCAACGTCCCACCGCCTTTGCTCCTCCCCTCCCCCAAATCAGATCCCCCAGTCCGCCAAGTCCATCACTTCTTCCTCCATCAACACAGTGAACAGACACACTCACTTCAGCACTACGACCTACTGTAACAGTGCCACTAAAGCACCACCAGAGCACGTCTTTTTCTATCGTTTTCGCCCATTCCCTTCTCTATTATTTTCTTTCCTTCCCTTCTATCTACAACAGACTCGATCATAATTTATTTGTTTGTTTGGATCTCACATCACCAGATTATCATCGTCGCAGCTTTATAGTCTTGCCATATCTGCATTTACCGCTCTTTTTCGGCAATAAATCACACTGTCAACTTGTCTATTCCTAGACACCACACTGCGTCAAAGAGAAACATCTATTGAGCGCCCGTCTAGACACTCGCCTACACTACCCTTTGTTCGCGCCAGTCAAGTAGATAAGTTACAGAGGGAAAGAAAGGCTTGTGTCGTCATCGGTCTAGGGTCACTCAACTAATCTGCCCTGTCTTTCTTGACGCTGGTCAAGGCCTATATGTAACAGCATCCAATTCTACCGGAAACATCTGCACGCATTTTTCTCATCCAAGAATCTCCTTCCAATTTCCAGAATAGCTCAAAGCAACGGCATATACTAGTTGTTATATTGTTCTACTCCCTACCCCTTCTTCCACCAGAATTCCATAAGTAGCACACAGATTATCGCCAGCAAATCAAATCAGCATACTAGTTTCAAGCTTGCTAGCACCCCTCATTCATTCCTCGCAATCAGTCTATTATATCACTCCCGTGGCATTGGCTCTGGCTTATTTCTGCTGTGTGCGAGTACTCCGAATTTTCACCAGTCAGGCCAATTCTTCTACTCAAGGGCGTCAACGGTGGCCGCTATCTGCGGCAATCCTCAATCAACGCTCACAGTTGGACCCTTCTTGCGCCTCAGTGACTGTAGTAGTCATTGGTCTTTGTGTGATTGCCCTAGAATTCCATTTGACTCAAAAAAAGACTCACAGGCTCAAAGAACCAAACAATCATTCAAAGAAGATCATAGATACCATGTCTTACCTTTTCAACCGTCGCCCAGGTTTGCGCGATCGTGATGCTTCCTCATCGTCAACCAGTCCTCTTCGTAGCTCACGCCGCTCATCGCGCCGTCTTCGCTCTCGTCGCCCGCAATCACCTCAGCAATCTATTCTTTCAAATCAATATCATGGTATGCCTATCCAAGTTCGCTTTGCAGACTCTGTATCCCGTGTCAGTCTCAGAGAGCTCTACGCTTCTGGCGAGAACCGCTTGCGACCATCCTCGATCCGGATCCTACCTACTAATCATCGGGGCCGCTTAGATGAGGAACATCTGGAAACTGAAAATAGCATTACCCATCCGATCAATAATTCTTCATCTTTTTGGTCAGAATCAATTCCTCCCACAGGTACTAGATTGCGTCCGCAGATATTCCCACCACCAGACTTGCGCTACCATACCAACAATCAGCGTCCTGAGGGGCAAGATATGCACCTAAATCCCGTGTTTGACGATACTACCGAATCTTCCATCACCACTGCTAGTAATTCGGCCAGCGATCAGATCGGCATTTCTACTGAGACTTCCGCTCTATCTTTTCCATACCTCTTTTCTTCACGGCCGACCACCCGCTCTTCCAGTCCTCCCACAAACCAGACTATTCGGGCGAGCCAGTTCTCCGACGAGGATCATAAGAAGAAACGCCGGAAGCTCAATATGCCTTGTCAAATTGGACATCGATATGGCCGCAAGGGCCAGGTCGATGCTGGTCCTTTGATCATGGAAATCGTACATCATGGAGCCGTTCTCTCATCTTGCTATCCAATACATAGGATTCTTTCTCTAGATAGCCAACTATATGTCGCAGACTCAAGCAACTGCAACATTATTTTGCAACACCAAGATGCTTCTGTTTTCAGTCTGAAAGAACTCATAATTCGCTCTCCGATGTCGAGAATAAACACAAGGTAGGGAGGGTGTCACCCGATTTGTATATATTATAGCTAGTCCCAAGACTAACTTGCCATGCAGTAGATATTTTAGAGGCATGGTATTCCTTTCAATGGAGCAGGACGACATCTTCCGCCGCACTGCCCAATATGAGATTCAGTATGTCCCTACCAGTTCCCATGGCTCGCAAGATATTCTCGCCGAATTGTTCAATCTCGGTTCGTTTAGTCTAATGCCACTCATGGGTTTCACTGACGGTAGATACTCCTCTAGGGTTGGCACGGCCAGACGCCATCAGCGCATGCGTTATCGCCATAACGACGAGAACTATCCTATAGATCGCAACTACGAATCTGATGGCGATGAAGACGACGAAGTCGATAGCGACTACGAACTCAACCGGGACGAGGAAGAAAGTATAGCGAGCTCTATACACATGCCGCCTGAGTTTTCAGAAGCCCAGAGTCGCCGTGGAATCACCATGGTCTGCACGGAGGATGAAGACGACAGCAGTGAAACTAGCGAAGACTCCCATGATGTCTTTGGTCTCTACCACGGGTTCAATGCGCATGTGGACGTGGATACCGACGATGACATGGATGAAAACATACCTGTATACACAGAACACACTCGAAGCAGAATACGGCCTGGCCAGCACCGACCACGGTCACCGCCAAATCACATAGGTACTCTCCCATTTGAGAACGACGATGACACATTCCCACGAAGCCAATCTGTTAGCACCACCAGCGAATTTCTAAGTCTCGTCAATGGCGAAAGCAACTCGGGCACGGGTGCCAATGCAATCAGCCTCGACGCTGCCCGTCAGGCTTCACAAGTGGCTACTCAGGATGCAGTTCGTGCAGTGGGTGGTAGTCTTATGGTGCCACAGGCACGTTTCAAATTTGATAAGACGAAGTGCTCTATCAAATTTGATCCACCTCTGACCACCCGTTATGTGCTTCTGAAGATATGGTACCCTGGAGACACCAGGGACTGTGTCCGCCTTCAATCTATCGAGGCGATTGGATTTTCTGGACCTCGCTTTGTGCCGAACATTGAACTAAGATGATCTTTTAAAGGATTACATCAATTCGAATCACGATCACGAAACCTTAGTTACTTTTATTATCTGATTATTTGTCGCATTTTCTTTTCATTTTTCATTGGCACGATGAACGACAGTGGGTTATATCACGGATTTATGGAGTTTAGGCGTTTGTTTTTAGTGAGCTTCATACAAATGCGAATGTGAGTTTGTTAAACCTAATAGCACTCGCGATATTCAAGTACATATTTGTAGTCTAAAGATATGCTATGTTCACTATGAGCGTAAGCGTACCATAACAATGCCTTGATGCTTGAAATAAGGCGACTTTTCTGTTCGCATACCATGATACATAGCGTATCATTGCGAAAAAAAAACATTGTCTGATTGCTTGGAGGCCGTAGACTGGGTAGCCTGTTGACTCATAATGGGCAATATCTGGCCGTGGTCAAAATGGTGAACCCAGCCAAGGCAAAATACAGGGCATATTCCAGATATGCTTCTTGTTGCGAGGTGCACAAGCTGAGCCGCCCGGTTTATCTTAAGGATCATGCAAAATATAGGGTTCATTGATGCATAAGCCAGCGTCGCTTATTTGCTCCGCCATGATGATGGACCAAAGCGTCATCGTGAATCGATGAGAGAGCTTACCGCTTTGAGCCGATGGACCCACTTATTATCATTTGCTCTTGTCTTGGGATTGTTCAAACGACCCCGCTAAAGCGGCAGAAAAAATCTTGGGAAAGCCAGGGAAAAAAATATTCGCGGAAGTGATAACTGCCATCATCAAACGAAAAATACTAATATAAGAGACCGTATTCGTGATCTCTCTACTTTTTTCTTTCTTGTTGAAATATCACATTCACATTCACATCACTATCTGTTGTTCATTTCTACTCTTCGAACAATCCACTACTCAGTCAACTTTCTGTTTGGTCCAACACCAAAGCGCACTTCCTTTTCTTCTGTCGATCTCTAAAGCATCAACACCCCCCACAAAGTAATCAACATGGCCGCCAGAGCGCAGTTCGAGAACTCCAACGAGTGAGTATATTTCCTAATGACATGCTCACTATACTTTGACACATCTTAAGAGCAAGCATATGCGCACACATCATAGTCATGTTCTCGCAGAGGCTCATAGAAGTGCTGGCGACGTCATGCAACACCAAAGTAATACATCCAACTAACATGCGTATTTTCTGTTCTTTAGGGTTGGTGTCTTCGCGACACTCACTAACTCATACGCGCTAGTTGCCGTTGGTGGTAGCGAGAACTTCTACAGTGTTTTCGAGTCTGAGCTGCAGGATATCATTCCCATCTGCCGGACAACCATCAACGGTACTCGCATCATCGGTCGCCTTACAGCCGGGTACGTCCTCCAGCCTCTATCTAAGTAGAATAAAGCCTTCTTCACGGAGTGTTGCCCTTACTAAATCCCATAATATAATACTAACGTCTGACTTCCATGGCAGAAACCGCAAGGGTCTCCTTGTCCCCACCACCACTACCGATCAGGAACTCCAGCACCTACGCAACAGTCTGCCCGACGAGGTCCGGATACAGCGTATCGAGGAGCGTCTGTCTGCTCTTGGTAACGTGATTGTGTGCAACGACCACATCGCTCTAGTTCACCCGGATCTGGAGCGCGAGACTGAGGAGATTATCGCTGATGTTCTCGGTGTCGAGGTTTTCCGCCAGACCGTTGCCGACAACGTTCTTGTCGGTTCTTACATGGCTCTCAGCAATCAAGGTGGTCTTGTCCACCCCAAGACCAGTGTTCAGGACCAGGACGAGCTTTCCTCGCTGCTACAGGTCCCCCTCGTGGCAGGTTCTATCAACAGAGGTAGCAACGTCATCGGTGGTGGCATGGTCGTTAACGACTGGGTTGCTGTCACCGGTCTGGACACCACTGCTACTGAGCTCAGTGTTATCGAGAGTGTGTTCCGCCTAGGCGAGGGTTCTGCTCCTGGCCAGATCAACACCCAAATGAAGGACTCCATTGTCGAATCGTTCTACTAAACACAGAACGAAACGAGAAGAAAAAAATGGCCCGATACTTTTGTCTTCATTTGAGCGAGTGGCATCATATCCTGTTTTTTGTGCCATCTCTTGGTGCTACTCATCTCTCAACTTAAACATAAGCAAAGGCGGCAAACACAAACTATTAAAAAAACTACAAATTAACAACAACAAAGATTACAACTCTTCTGGATGTTTTGTTTCAAGTTTTCTTGTTTGGGGTTCACTTCATATTGACTTATTGGGTTGCGTTCTTTTTCTTGGTCATTTGGTAGTCTTTCTTGTTATTATTTTACACTCTTTCGCAACTTGGGTTTAGGTATTATGCATATTAGGTACTTCCACTAGTACTACGTTTTGAGATTTTATAAACATTTTGCATTTTCTCAATATGAATATCTCCAAATTGTGATTATTAATTGTGGTAATATAATGAAAGTGCAATTATACATATGTACATATATTATAGGGTTTACCAATAAGGGTTCTACAAAATAGTCTTTAGCTTGGCTAGATAGGGTATGCAAGGGCTTTGCACGGTCGAATTAGTTCTAATATGTCGATTTTCCACGATATTGCTTTTGTGCATGTCGAATTTCGTTTCAGCAGGTAATGCAGAAGGCAATAAGAATATGCAGCAGATAAATGAGGTCGTATCTAACCATTTTCAGCAAGTACATACATACATACATACATGTAGACTATGTACATGTAGGCATATCGGTATAACAGAAGGAGAACAAAGCTTCCCATGTAGTCAGGTTTCATGTTTGAAAAAGTATATTGATTTTTCTGAGGCCTACGGCCTGCAAGATGTATGACAAACTCAAGCCCAGAAAAACACAGGTGAAAATCATGAGCTAAAAGCAGCATTGGCTCTTGCACAGCATGTTGATGTGTATCATGTTGGTGTACTTTCTGCGCCACTGGCTACTTATATACATAGTTTGCGGCGTATTTTTTATTTTTTATTTTTATTTTTATTTTTTTTTCTTGTATGTACTCATGTACGTACATATATTTGGATTTCGGTTGTTTCAATGATTTTAACTCGCACACTGGTAATTTGCCTCTTGTTTTCTTCCGCTCGGTATCTTCAGCTGAGGCGTGTAATAGTATGGGTTGCAAGAGATGTTGTCTGTGCTTTCTAAAGTGATCGCTTTAGCATAGACCAAAGGCTCTTGAAAAGAAAGAATACACTTATACATCCAGCAACTTAATTCAAATCAATGAGCTAGAAGGAGGAGCAGGTTGTATTCTTAGGCGAGAAGAGGAGAAACTGGCAAACATTTCGGACACACAGATAATATTTATCGATGCCGCCAGCACAGCGTTGGTGGCACATATAAGTTGCGCATTATAACATGGATATTGAAAGGTTATGCAAGCAGGTGCCTATTCAACGTCGAGTCTATATGTAAGCGTGGCTTATACATGTATGGCTGTATTTGGCCACATGGGGCACTTATGAGGACTGAGCCGGCAAAATCAAAAGGTAAGAAATATTGATTTGAGCAGATTGGGCAAATACGGCACTGCAACTTGGCATCAAATACTAAAAACGAGAACCGCTGGGCTTGACTGATAATTGTGCAATAGTCTCGAAAGTCTGGTAGATGGTAAAGTGAAAGTGATCTGCGCAACTTTGACTTTCATCTGGATTGCAGCAAGCCCTTGCAGACGAGGCGAAATGCGGCCACGCGGCGCATTGGGTCGTGGCTATTCATTCTTGAGTTGGAAGAAGCTATTGGATGACCGGGGGTTATTGAGTTTGCTCACATTCCAAGGCCTTGCTCAAGTCAACCTGCAGATATTAGTACAGGCACCATGCATGCAATAAGGGAAATATTAATATCATCGTGCATAGAGAAGAAACATTCAGAGAGAAACCCTTCGGCTGGAGATTTCTGGACATATTCCGCCATCCCTTGGAACGGTTTCCACGTTTACTAGTGAAATATGTATGTTTCAAATACAAATTCACTATATCTTGACAGTACTGGTGAGAAGAGAACAGAAGAGGGGTGCTTTGCCTAGCACAATCAAGTATTTGATGTTATATATCGAACGTGACCTCTATCTGTACCGATAGTTGTATAGGCTTAAACTGGACAGGGAATCCTGAAAGTTTGTTTGAAGGAAGAGCCGAGCGGACCACTAACATTGTCATCCTGCATATACTTTGTCCGTTTTTGTAACCCTCCTTGAAGACTTTGAAGACTAGCTTTTCCGGGTAACGCAACCTTCCCCTCTTCGCGAGACGCCTGTTCTACGAGTTTTTTCTTTTTCTTTTTCTCTTGTTTGCTGATGATCATCGTCGCCCGGACGGCACAAATTCTAGGCTTATCTTCGAGTATGGCCGGCCGCCTGGCATTATGGTTAACAAGACATGCGCTTCTGCTCACCACCTGGCCAACTATATGTAGATACTGTTGCGCTCTAGAACAACTGGAATAACAAAACTACTTCTGAAGTCCACCCTATGCTTATAGTAGTGCGTCAGAGGGTTTGGGCAGCCTCTCCACTCACGAAGTTCTGCAAGGTAGATGTCAGGTAGTAACCATATTGTTCTAAGAGGGTTTATAATACAAGGAGCTACAAAATGCTCGGGGGTTTTGAGACAGGTTCCCTACGAGATGGTTTTTCCCGGAAAGGATTAGAAATTGAAATGCGCAGGAATAGCATATAACGAAACCATAACAAATGTTCTGTATCTCAGTTGCTTGTCACTGTTGAGAAGTAGGTTGTCCTTCACCTTACATTGTATACTAGTATCAGTTCAGGGCTGTGTATCTTAGGATACCGAGGTGCTACATAGCTATTAAAGCTCCATTTCCACCTTAATAAAAATGAATTAAAAAAAGGCACTAAGCTTCAAAGCTGCGATCTAGAAACAAGAAGGTAGCGCGCTAAAAATCAAGCATTCTTGTAGACGTCTTGTCTAGGCAAAAAACGTCGAATTCTGATTCGCGCACTAGACCTAGACCTACAATGTAGACGACTCTAGTGCTGATAGAAGCAAAGCTAGTCTGATCGCAACCGAAATCCATTAAACTGAACCATCAAACTAAACTGCAGGTCGGTGACATCACTTTCCATGGGCCTTGGCTTTTAATCTGTATTTTTTCTTCTTGAATTTCCTTCTTATTTTTTTCTCCAGTCTATGGCATCGAGTCAATATTTGGTTCTGCTATTCTAACCGCCTTTCTCTTTTTTCTCCTGTTTCCTGTTTCCTAGCTTGCAGGACTCTTTCCCCCGTGCCATTTCCTTCTTCTACCCCGTCGCATTTGTTTAAAACCCAAGCAAACTCAAGTTTATGCACCCTCTCAAAGCCTGCTTTAAGCTTTATGCTGCGCTTGCCTGACGTCCGAAACGCTGCTGTTCTCCTTTCGATCGTGTCCGCTCAATCTTCCACTTATTTCTGCTTCATTATTCTATCATATTTCCAGTATCTCTATCCTCCTCCTACGTCGTCAATTCTCGCCGGCCCGCCGCTTTGAAGTGCTTTCATTTTCAAGCATTGCGCACCGACTGAGCTTAAAGACCAAGCACCGAGTTTGCCGTCCATCACACTGAAACGCCAAAGCCCCTTCGCTGACTTCTTGAGAGCTGGAAGCTCTGTCAAGGGGACTAGTTGGGCACACGAAACCCCCAAATACAGCCTGGAGAAAAAGGAAAAAAAGTGTTTCTTTCAAGATCGAAGATCACTTGCCATCTTACCTGATATATCTTACACGCGTACTTTCAACTACCGAATCATCGTCTCTCGAAATATAGCTTACGGCCAACATCAAGCGCTTCTACTATCGCCTTTGCGACCCATACAGCAGCCATCATGGGCCTCACCGGCGATAACCGTCCCATAGACATCATGCCTGCGCGCCGCGGCTTCGGCTGGTGGGCTAAGAACGATGGCCAACCTAAAGATCAGGCCCTTCTCAACCCAATATCGCCCTCCAAAACATCGCCCACATCGCCTTCCTCACAGCAACCATCTCCGATATCACCTGCAACCATGAACCTATCAACCTTGGCAATGTCTTCTCCAAAACGCCGTCTGCGCTCTAACGGACCTCTAAGCACATCCACCGACGAAGAGCTTTTCAATCTATCCATCGCTAGCCGTCTTGGCCCAGAACCGTCGACTCTGGCTTCTACTAAGCAACTACACCGTGCGGCATGGGCGTTGCTTAACCGCTTCCAAGTTGCCTATCGTGAGCAGAGCGTTGTTGTGAAGCAGCTATTAAGCGAAGCGGAAAACAGCAAGGCCGAAAATCAGAAGCAGACTCAGCGCTCGTCAGATCTCAAGCGTAAACTCGACGACATGACGAAGAAAGCGGCTGAGCAGGAGGACTCGATGCAGGAGCTTCTTCTTGCACTCACCGCGGAAAAGAAGGCGCGCATAGAAGAGCACGAGCAGGTCGTTGTTGTCCAGTCACCGATGAAAAGAAACTCGACTTCAAGCGGCGCTGCCAGCCCGACTAAGAAGTCCAAGATCCGCATGAGTGTGCCTTCGTCTGCCGGCTCTATTATCTCCGAAGACCTCAGCGTCGAGGCCGATCAAACAGATGACGAGAGCACAGCTGAAGAAGCCAGCATCTTTTCCTCGCGCTCGCGCAGCCCAACATTGAGATCATCCGTCTCCGTGGGCGAAGATACGCCTATAGCTCCACGGCCCGGCAATGCGTCACGCACTACTTCTACCAACTCTCTTGCTGCCACTCAACGCTCATCACAACTTCTACACACTGGCCAAAACGCAGGCCTGCAAAGACTCTGGAAAGGCCTTGGAGGTGGTGAGAATGCGACTGCCAACGGATCACCCACTACTATCGTCACCAACACCACTGGTGCAACTGAGTGTGCCAACTGCCTGGGCCAGGACATTGATGGCATCTGGGATACAGTGGCCATTCTACGTGATGAAAACAAGGAGCTGAAAGATCGTGTGACTGACTTGGAGACAGCCGTTGATGCAGCACTAGATGCAGCGAACGGAGTGACAACACTGGTTGTTTCTATGCATCCTAAGCCTGCCGGCGAAGTAGCATCGTGAGCTATATACATATAGGCCGGCATGACCTCTCTTGCATTTTTTTTCTTCTATCCTCTTCATTTTCTTGACAATACTTCATTTCATTTCCCCCTCTTTTTACTTTTTCAAGTCGGATTTATAGACTTTATCCACTTCAAGCAATAAGCTTAGTGGTATGTCTCGACTTCTTTTTTCTAGCAATTTTCAAACCGGTTACAAGGGATTTTGGGGCATATTGATACCTAAAGATACAGGATATCGCGGCGTTTCTTATGGGATAATTTAAGTTTGAACACACTACACAAGATGGTGATCAATACAATTCGCTTTTGTTTTTTTTCTTTTGAGATTGTACTTCCTCTCAATACAGACCGTGAACACCCTACATGACGTGATGGAATATGAAAATCTTGATATTGGGTTTTGTATGCTATAATCTATACAACCATTGTTCTGTAATTATTCTTTGCCTCGGCGTGGCCGCGAAATGTTCTGTCTCGGGTATGTACAAGATAATGGATGATGAGCTATATCTTCATGATACTGGTGCTCATGTGACAAGCCTGGCCTTGGCTAATTAGTGATGGGAATCACCGTGGTGCTCATCGTCATGATGGTGATCATCTTGTAGGAAGAAGTGCTCGTATGTGCAATATATGGCAAAGGCAACTGAAGCAGTACCAAGACCAGGTAGAGCATTCTTGTAGCGGTTCCATCGGCTGAATGTGCCAGTGTATCTCCACGCCTCGCTACAGTAGATATGTTAGCCGATATTTAATCTTACTCGCGACATATATGAAAACTGAGACTTGATAACCCGTCATGTTATTTGTTTAAGACGACAGACGAAAGGCATCTCGAACAGCTTTTAATTGATAGATTGTTGCCTATGCCAATATCAATGAAGAACGGGGGGGGTAGTTCAAGACATGTTGCATGCTTGATAATACACGTACGCTCTCTCCCACGGATCGTAGCGTGGCTGACCGCCAGCGGCGCGGAAGGCATTCATATTGAAGCCGGTGATGTTGGGCTTGGGAGCCGCAGCCCGGAGAACCCTGTTGAGGAAGAATTAGCGTCAATTCTGGGTCTGTATTTTGGTGGCTTTGCCCGGTAAGGCATTTGGGCCCCTTCTAATTGACAGAGACGATTTACTTGGTGCAGAACATGGTCAATTGGGTTGTGCGGAACTAGCAATCAGAGACAATTGGCGATATTGTAGTCATTAATGTATCAAATTTGGAGAGATCGTGGGACCAGGAGCGTCGTGATAATTGCGAAACGCACTGTAGCGGTTAATTGTAGTCTTGCTTGTATGTAGCCGGTTAATTTGCGGTTGAAAGCTGCGGAAATAGATCAAAAGTATGTGACAAATAAACTACACAAGAGATTGGTAATGTGTAACATAGTTTAGGCCCCATTCGGTGGCACAGCTATAGCTTAGCTTTTGGCCCATTGTAAGGTTGAAACAAGAACGGACTTGTCAAGAATCCAGAAGCGTCAGCCTTGGAGAAGAAACGCACAGCACACACATTCGAGTCTAGTTTGGTGGCTTTTTCTAGTCCATCTTTTCCCTTTGCATCGACTGTGAATATAGTGGCCGATTGACTCTCTGCACTTATTTTTTTTCTCTTTTTTGTTCATTTGTCAGACTACAACTGATGAAGCATCATCCTTCATCGGCTGTATTGTCCTTACCAAGAAACCCGAATTTGCAAACCCTCGAATCGAAACTATAACAAAACCCCGGTCCACGATTTGAAGACGAAGAAAAAGAGAGACCACAGTTCAACTAGTGGCTACTAGATTCTGGACAAGACTCTAGACTTTACTTCTAACGGCCAACAGCCAGCTTAGCCAGCACGTATCAGGTCCGCCTACCGTTTGCTCCTTAGCTCTGTTTACCCTATACTATCACTTCTGCTTCCGGTTTTTTTTACTCTGCCCCTCCTCCCTTCGCCATCGTCAGCCTTCCCACCACCGAGCCTTCTGTCATCGCCAAAATCTGAATCCTCTCCGCAAAAAGATCGCTATTATTATTCTTTGCCCCTCCAATCGACGACCGGCCTCCAAGTCACTCGCCATTACTCAGATTTCGCAATACACCTGTGAGCCTTTCTGCACCTGCCTTGTTAATATCACTGTCGCGCCAATGACTACATATCAGCACATTTGAGTTTTGAGATTTTTAAGACATACCAACATCATCGCTTGCTGAGAACTGCAATATACATATGTAGACAAATATCTACTTTCTCACCGCAGTCCTGAAACCACAACTCAACCGCATGGATGCAACCCTCCAAGTATCTTATCTACAGGACACCAAAACATAGCTTTCTGACATAGTCCTTGCCCGACACTGTCTAAACCGACCAAACCTACCGTACTTCTCACGATACATTGGTGGTGGCTCAATTGTTCCCAACTACCTCTGCTTGTTGCTAACACGGGCGCTGGCACGCGAGCTCTCCTTGACTTTTTAAATCTCTTCAATCTATACCAATTCCGAAACAACAGTGACGTGCGGTATTCACGATATTAACGAGTTACCACAATCACCGAGAGTTCGCCCCAGGGCAACTTGACAGAATGCCATCTAATATGCGTTTTAATAACGGGCCAATGCCGGGGCCATATCACCCTCAGCAGTTTCAACACAACCAACCGCACCATCCCGGCGCCAACCCGTCCTACCTCAACTCCAACACCCAAATCAATCCGTTTCCCAATGTCCCCGCCAGTAGTCTAGCTATGGCTGCCGCTGCCAACTTTGGTATGGTTGACCCATCGAGAATTGGCGGCTATCCAAATGGAAACTTTCAACAACAGCAGCAGCACGGTGCTCAACAAGCTTCGCAGCAACAACAACAGGCCCAACAGCACGTGCAAACAACTCCACAGCAGCACGTTGCCGCACAGCAACACCCTCATCAACATCATCAACACCATCAGCAGCAACATGCCCATCAACATCACCAGCAGCAACAGCAGCAGGCGCATATGGCTGGCAATGATTACACACACACCCCACAAGCGAGAACCCAGCAAAGCAAAGGCAGAATACGTGAGGTCTGGAACTACAACCTCAACGAAGAGATGGCACTTCTGCGCGCGTTGATTTACAAGTACCCATACATTGCCATGGTAAGAATATTACACATATAGTGGATGGCACTTCTAAAGCATTACTGTAACTAACTAACTAACTTCCAACCAGGATACCGAATTCCCTGGTGTTGTTTCCCGGCCTATGGGTAACTTCAGAGGAAAGAGTGATTACCATTACCAGTGTATGCGTACAAACGTAGACATGCTCAAAGTCATTCAGATTGGTATTACACTATTCAACGAAGACGGTGAAACTCCTTCTCCTCGACTAAGCCCCGATGACTTGGACCCTCTTGTGCCGATCAAGCTTCCTACAATCGGCCCATGCCCGTATTCATGGCAGTTCAACTTTCAATTCTCGCTGCGCAACGACATGTACAACGAAAAATCCATAGAATCTCTCCAAAGCGCCGGCATAGATTTCAACGCTCTCGAACGTGATGGTATTGACCCACAAGACTTCGCTGCTCTTTTGATACCATCTGGTCTGGTTTGTTTTGACAACATCAAGTGGATCAGCTTCCACGGAGGCTACGACTTTGGATACCTTACTAAGCTTCTTATTTGCGAACCTCTCCCGAATGACGAGATCGATTTTGATCGTCTTATGAAGTTGTATTTTCCGTCAACTTACGATGTTAAGCATCTCATGAAGCACGCAATCAAGATGAACAACTCTGGCAATCTGACTCCCATGGACCCCGCAACTTCTGATATCCTTATGAAGTTCGAGCACAAATCGGGCCTGGAGAACATTGCCGAAACTCTGAAGATTAAGAGAGTTGGAAGTGCTCATCAAGCTGGATCTGATTCTCTATTGACTGGCAAAGTTTTCTTCCAGATGCGGCAACGTATCTTCCGTGGTGAGATTCCGGAAGAGCATATCGGCAGGGTATGGGGTCTTAACATCCCTGATAATGCCTTCGGTATGCCTACAATCTCTAGCTTGGGTGGTGAAGGTGGCATGAACGGCAACAGCGAGCAGTACGGCAACACCAACAACGGAGCGCCAAGTACTCCCAACACGACCCACGCCACCCTCGCCAACACGACACCATCTAGACAGGTACACGGCATGAATGGAATGATGGCTCAGGGCCAAAGTACGCCCGGTGGTAGTTTTGGCAACTTTTCGATGTCTGCTTCGGCTAGATAGCAACTGGCACCATCTGATCGAAACGATAGTCAAGGCTACCGGTCATTAGAACATCAAGAATACAATTACTACTATGGCTATTAGACAAAGGGAATTCTTTAAACCAGGATCTATATACTGGAAGACTTGAACAAAATCTAGTAACATTGATAATGTGGTTATAGCAAAACGAAGTTTCTGTTAGCTATGATGCATCGTTTTGCCGGCGTTGTTTTTTTTTTCTTTTTTTATCTTCTTTTACATTGTTTTTTATTTTTGCTTTTTTGACCGTTCTTGTGTGTGCTTTTTTTTCTTTCTTAATCATTGCTAGACCCCATACTCTTGCTTCATACGATACATTATAATGTGTATCACTCTTTTTTCTCTCGCTTTCATGAACATCTCTATGAAGAAATGAGACTATATGAGAGCATATTTCTTTCCTTGAAGTTGGCGTAGAAGGGAATGGATGGACTTGCATTTTTGTTTATGTTCTTGGAGACGGTTCTTTTATTTTGTCCTCTTTGATCTGGGTTTCTTTTTTGTTTTTCTTTATTGTAAAGGGACGGACTTGGTTTGCATTTCTTTTTCTATAAGTTATTCAACGGTTTCATGGTCGTGATTATTACAGCTTTGGAGTTTCCCTTTTGAAAAAGAAAGAAACAAATAGAAAACAAAATATAATGCATTCATCTTTTTCTCCACATCCTATATTACATATTCTCAAAAGGTATATCTATTATATCATATATTTCTGCTCATCCTGCGTACATGTCAAAGTCTTATTAAATTATAATTATGCTAATCATCGCATCATTGATAATAATAATAGTAATACTTGGTTTGGTTCCTATACATCACATATACTGCGTACATCTTTGTATTTATAGGCCAACGAAAATTGGAGTTAATAAATGATATTGATTGAAAAAGGGTTACTAAACAAGGATACTACAACTGGTAGCTATGAACCGCTTTATATAATACATTCAATATTGTATTAGTACGATGTGGCAAGGAAAACAATCTGTAGGTTTGTGAGACGGAGGGTTTTAAGTGATAAATATCTTAGTCATATCAGTGATAGAGAACTGTTGGCCAGTTCTCAAGTCCATAATCTTGTCTTCATCCAATCGTGCCTTCTTAGCAAATTCAAGTAGTTTAGCTTTACTGTATACGTTGTTAGTTGGCAAAAGAACGGGATCAATATAGATGCAGCTCTTAGTATGATTAGCGTATGGCACTGGGTTGGCAAGCTCATTAAGCTCGGGGGAGCATATGGGACATAGGTTTTCGCGGGCATCGTATCCATGAACATAGCCTCCATTTTTAGAGGAATCGTTCATGTTGTATTTTTGCTCCATCTCATGAATTTGCGAGTTGAGGTTAGCTATCATATCACTACCCTCGGTTAAGCTATTCGTGCTGGAGCCTTCAGGTTGAGATGATGACTCTTCTGCACCTTCGGTAGTCTTGGAAGTTGTGCCATGACGAGTCGAGCTGTGAACTTCACAGGTCGGGGTTTTGAGAGCGGATAAACCGGCACTTAGGGCAACATGGAGAAGAGGTTTGGGGTGAATTCCGAATAATGAGTGGAAGGCTTTGGTGAATATGTCGGCTAGCATTGCCCAGCGCGCAGGAGACCAGGTATCACGAGAGTATGTGCCATGCGGATCTGGCATTGGACTGTAGGCGAGAAGACCTGAAGCCTCCTTGATTTCCGCTGGATAGGTGGACTGAAATGGCAAGAGATACTTCCGCACATGTTCAACAGCTCTTGTGAAGTCCCGTGGTTTTCTGCTTCGGAGTATCTCGATGTATTGTTGGTAGCGAAGCATGAACTCTAGATTGCACTATGAAGATGCGCACTTGTTAGCGTCGTTTTTATATATTAGCAAGTCCTTGTGTAGGAGTACTTACATTTATTTTTCGGAGTTCTTTCTTGTTCTCATGGCACCATGTGAGTGCCTCTGATACACTATGATTGAGCAACGATGTGCGGATTGTGTTCCATTGGACGAAAGGCTGGACATCTACTAACTCTGTGATATTCCGCTCTTCCGCCAAAGCTTGGGCACTCTCGGGAAACCCTTGCTGGAGCATATACTCTATCATTAGACGGTCAAGTCTAGACCTGCTCCATGCCTCATAGCCAACGTCATCATATGTATGCAATGAATAGAGATCGTCGATATGCTCTAATCGTTTCTCGATATGTGTCGCGAGCTTCTCCTCTTCCTTTACATGACCTTCAAGCTTATGCTTGAATTTTTCGGCCTGGGCAATCATGGCATCGATCGAGTGTAAAGTTGCCTCTTGATCGGCAGTTTGGCACATCACCGCCTTCGCCGTATTCTCAATGGCGGTCTTGAGGCTGACATTCTCCTTCTCAATTGCTAGATGGGCGACACGGAAGTTCTTTCGTAGGAGTTCGTATGGAAGACGGATGAACTGTTGTTCGAGAAGAAGATGATCGGAGTGCTTGATGGTTACGTTGTCGTGGTCCGCCATGATGCGGGCAGGCAAATGCGACCTGATGAAATTGGGCTTAGTGTGATTATCGCAAGTATAGTGCGCCAATTAAACTTTATGTCAGAATACCGCAGGACCAATAAATATATCGAAGGTTCAAAGCACAGTTGATGATGATTGATGAGATAAAGCAGCTTGTTGGAATAGAATAACTCTCTCTGTTGTGCTGTGGGTGATTCGATAGACAGGATGTCAAACCGATTTTGTTGCAATTGCAATACACTGGAATTGGTGACGTCTCTTGTCCATGTTATCGATAAAGGATTGAAGCTCCCTAAGCTGCATTTGGGTTTGTCTGTATAAGTTCTTCGTTTTTGCCCATTTTATTTGTTCTTATTGATCTTATGGAGCTATGTTTCTGGTTATGAAGGTGTCTATATAATGTTTCAGTTATTTCTCATATCTATCAAAGTGACCAAGACACAACACATTTATATTGCTAGCCCATAAGTTCTAGATCTTTTGATTGTGGAACTAGCATTCACAATACTACACGTGTACCTAACTAGTAGCTTATTTCACTGGAGATCGCTTTGCTTGGCTTTGCATCAATGAGAGATAAACATATGAGACTTATTCATCAAATTTATTCGACATACTAATATGTTACGCTGGCACCACACAGCTACGAGACAAATTGGTAAACTGTGAATGTGCATGGATACACGGATGACTATTGCTTTTTTTTCGACCAGTATTATGATTCTGTTTCATACGCCGGGGTCGTCAAGTGATGAGGTTTGGTAATGGAAGGACACACATCAGGTGATGCTGAAATTAATAGAAATTTGTTGTAAGTGTTGGATCTCTATAATGCAATGGTGTGGTCTTGTGAGAGCATCCGAACAAACCTGGCTGGGAGGCTACATTTAGGCAAAGTAACTGTACAGGTTAATGAACCAACAAGCAATTAGTTGGAAAAGTACTTGTCAGCAAGCTAAATATGGCGGCTGTCCACTAGACCCCGCAGCTGCCAATACGGTGCGCTGATCATAAACTCTGATTGGTTCATCGAGCCATCTTGCGAATACTTAGCCAGGGCAAAGCAGTTATATTGATAGCGCCTTGCCATCCCTGTTTTCTGCCTAGAAGTCCAGGCAGAAAAAGTAATTTTCTCATAAAGACAATCACTATAAACCCACCCTCTACATCACCCACCTTTTCACGTGTTTCTCCTCCTTCACATCTTCCGCGTGACTTGCGAGTTCTCTTCGTTAACCCAGACACACCTGACCAACCCACGCACCCCAGCCTACCCTCAACCCCCAGCGTAAGCTACAGCAGCAAATAGCAGCCATCGGCTGCTATCATCACTATAACGTCCGGCGCAACGACTCCCTGATAGTTGCGATACGCGCTGCGACGAGAGCAAATATCACACGCTCACGTTCTCGTTTTCTCTCTCGCCATTCCCCATTTGACTCGTTCAATATATGCACCGCCTGTCAATCGTCTCAACCAAGTTGTGTGATTTTACTTTTCACTTCATTTTTTTCTTGATATCTGTGAAGCATTTTACGACTAGTAAATATCCTCCTATCACAAATCAGCGACTATCAAGCTTGTCGCAAAAACACGGGTGGGAACTGACACTCAACGCCAGATCACGAGATTTCATAGCTCCCAGACCACGTGAACTCAAACCCGTGATCGTAGACTACCAGCGCAACCCAGAGTTGTTCTAAGTGAGTACCATCCTACTAAAGCCATTTCACGATGCCAGCGATGAATTTTTCTATTGCATCAAGCGAAATTAATTGATGCACTTGAATCACTATCGCTGTAATTTTTATCATGTTTTCAATTGCGTTCATTCTATGGCGATTCCTACCTGTTTAGGAGCGCAAAATAGGTCCTATCGCATGCTAAGCAAAGCTACCTGCATGATTAGAGTGGCGATGGATCCGCTTACATGGCGATGGGGTTTTGATACCAGTTTTGATACCAGACCCAGACATGCGCATTGAGGGCAGAATAACGCAATCCCGTGATTCGAGAGGACAGCCCCCGCGCCAATTGGCCATCGCCAAACAAATATATTATAAAACTTGGAGTCGTGAAAGCAATCCGGTCCTCGTATTCTATCATGACGCTTGTCTTGAATTCACATATCCTATGCATAATTGATAAAATTCACACGCCTGCACTATGAAACTTCGTCTGCACGATTCAGCCACAGTATATAGCACTTGCTAACTAGAAACGCAGTCTAATAATACAAGACTTTGCATTGTACACGCTCAACATGGCCGACAATATAGATGATGTTGAGTTCATTAAGCACGGCTCGCCATCACCCATCTCAAAGCGCAAACGGGATCTTGGTGATAACCCAGATGACCGACGCAAACGCAGTGTTGCTGCCGTGCCACTTCTCGCCACCGATGGCCCTAACTTGAGTTTTATCGAAAGTGCCGTTGAGGCTGCTGCTGCTGCTAGCCACTCCAGCATTGCCAACGCCACCACCATTGCTGCACTTAGTGCTTTGCAACAGGCAACGAGGGCATCTGAGGCTCCTGAGCAAACCAGCCTTACAGCTGCTGTTCCCGTGGAGCAGCACGTTAGCACGCCTCTTGAGCACACCTCTATTTCACACACACCTCATCAATCACAGGCTACTCAACCGCACCAGCCAGCGCCGCATCAGCACCAGCACACAACTCACCACCCACAGCAACATGAGGAGCAGCCTGCTGATCCTAGCGACCCAGCAAACGCTTCCACTACTGCTGCTGCTGCGCTGGGTAGTTTGTATCCGCCCATGCATGTGCCAACACCAACCGAACAACAGCAACAGTTCGTGCAGGCGCCAGCACCACAGCCGGACGTCGCTGTCAATGTTTCCGTTGGTCCTCCACCTATGCCTATCATAGCAACTCCTCCGCAGCAATCCCATGAATCCGCATATTCCGATGCTATCAATCATGTCGACCACACCAACCACGCTCTCAGAGCAGCTCAGGCCGACATGTCCATGCAACATCGTAAGCCGCCAGTAGGCTCAGATGAATGGCACAAGCAACGGAAGGACAACCACAAAGAAGGTAGGCTCCGAACCATATATAATCCAACGTACCATCTTTCCTCGCCTACTAACACATAATCCCCCCCTTTCTAGTGGAACGTCGTCGGCGTGAGACCATAAATGAGGGCATTAACGAACTTGCCAAGATTGTCCCCCACTGTGAGAAAAACAAGGGGTCAATCCTACAAAAGGCCGTTCAGTTCATTCAGCAGCTCAAGGCTAATGAAGCCTCTAACATTGAAAAATGGACTCTTGAGAAACTACTCACTGAACAAGCCATTGGAGAGCTTAGTCAATCTAATGAAAAGCTAAAGGTTGAGTGTGAGCGCCTTTACCGTGAACTTGAGACGTACAAACGTCTATGCCAGTCAGCAGGTGTTGAAATTCCTAGCAAACAGGACCAGACTGTACCTACTACAACTGCTTAGGCTGGTCAATCTATCTTGCTAAAGTAGATGTACCCATAATAGTTTGGCATATGAATGGCCATTATCGTCGAAGAGCGAGTCTTTTGTTTAAATCTTCGCGATATAAGCAGCAAGTCTCTTTTTCAATTCTCTTGGTGCTATACTCGAGTCTCATTTTCATGGTCTTGATGGTTTACCAACCTCATGTTCACCTGAGCCATATAATCATGGCTCAGAATCATCTTCGTTTGTTTCTAGTCTATACCCTCCATCTTCGGTTTTTTCTCTCATACTTTTGTTTTCTTCGTTGTGCATTTCTCCCATGATATTATTAGTACATGAGTGTACGATATGGACGCTCTTTTGTCAGCAGGTGTCGGGCCATTGCATCCGTGGCACTGAAATTCCTTGTGGAAAAGGAAGGGCCTTTTGCTCACGTTTCTGACCTAGTCTTGGTCTACTCTCTTCCTCCCCCTTCTTTCTTTGGCTATTATTATGGACCTCTCATATTGTCTTATATTTCTTTCGTTATTGCTCTTTATGAACTTGGTTTTTTGTTTTAGGGTGAATATCCAGGGCATTCAGCAACGGCTTTTCCATCATATTTGTACTTAACTATAGCTCTGTGGTTGCTGTATCGTGGTTATCATCTTAAATCAGCAGGTGTTTGGAGCTCTATTGTCTGTGTATCTGTTATTTCGAGACGCTATATATTTTCACTGTTTATCCATAATTATAACATTTGCGACTCTGTTGTATGTCATCATATCTGTGTTTTTAGTACGTAGAATGTAGGGTTATGTATTAAAAAGGGTTATATGATAATAATGGCTGTATCTACAATAATTAACAAGAACTTATGCTTTCATCACCGTGTAACATAAATTTGAAGAGAAATTCAATGACTTGTTTCACGTCTACAATACACAAAAGTGAGGCATTACTAACGGAACGGAAACCAACCGTTGAACTTAAGGATTCTATTGCAAAAGATCGCGCCTATCAAAGACTTTACGTCATAGTATCAGATATCTGTAGTATCGTGATATGACAATACGCGATTCATTGTGAGTAAGGATATTTATTCGCCTGTTAGCGTCTAATTGTATGGAGCACAAAGAGATGACAGTCGAGTATTTTGTACAGAAAAAGGAATCTGTATGTAGGCCACTAGCAAGAACGAGATACAGTGTGATGACTTAGCTAAGAGTTGTGATACAGGTGAGATGAGATCATGCTGGAGGGCAACAGCGGCATCTTAGGACTCTACTTCATATATGCAGCCATGGAATGATGTGTTATGGGCTATACTACGTTATATCACTAATCTATAGGATAGCCGTGTCCATTCTATAAAGGTTCTTCACATGCGATGGAAGGCAAAACTGAGATGATGGAAACCCACTAGGATATGCGATCTATTGCGGATATCTGCATGCTTCTCCTGCCAATATTCATGTCAGAACAAGATACAAAGATAGTTGAAACTGTCTGACTCTAGAGTCTAAGCTAGTGATTCACATGATTTGTAATACAGTTTTCATATCCACTTCGAAAGTAGACGGGAAGGAAGAATTATGATCGCGTAGACATTAATACTTACAAAGGAAAGAATCATTAATACAGGTTCTATATAATTTAATTTATTCTCTTCCAATATATCTGTGCTGTTTGTATTGTTATATGAAGGGGTGATGTGCATCGTTACACGCAATGAACTGTCAACACAAAAGCCGGAATACATGTTAGATGTGGAGAAGAAAAAACCATTGTACTGTTCCAGAGTTCGTAGACGTTCTTGCGTTTGAAAACTGATTCTCATATAAGTGAGATGTCCTCTTCGTGTATGAAATAAGTCATAGCCTTCACTAGATAGACAATCAGCGAAAAGACTAGAGGCTGCTTGACTTAGGTTAGGTTCAGGCCATATAGACAGAGAGAGCCGCCGACCATCGTCATTCGTTGAGGGTACCAACTCTGCTTCATTTCTCTAGCTAAGATCATCTTTACGATATTTCTATTCAGAACTTCACTATCTCACTGTACTTTGAACCATGAAAGCGTTCCGTTTTCTATTTCTAGCGCCACTGGCAACGGCCTTTTTCCCGACCAAGTTTCGCGATGGCCTTGAAGGCCGCCCAGGCAGTTCGCATGAAGCGCTGACCATCACGGCTCTCAACCAGCTAGCCTTTTCCCTGCTACGAGAAGCCAATACGGCATCTGACAACACTTCTGCGCCCATTATCCCCAAGTCACTGTACTTACCGCGTGGTGCTGTCGATGCCATTCGCGAGATGGCTCTTGCTAGCGCCGAGGTAGACCGGGTTGAAATGACAGATGCAGCCTGGAATTTTGACGGCGAGCGTATCTATGAGGGTCAGCTACTCCTTTCGGCGCTGCGTAGCGCCGTGATCGAGTCATTGCATAGCAAGGACAGCATGATGGCGCGCAGCTTACTAGGCAAGGCCTTGCATGGAGTCCAAGACTTTTACGCACACACGTAAGTTTGAACATCAGTAGAAGTGTTTTACCTACTTTTGGATATTAAACCTGAGCTAACTGTATCGTGGATGTGTAGGAATTGGCTTGAACTGGGAAAATCCGAGCTTGCGCCCCTTGGCCGCGGCGAATATCTCGAACTTGCCGATGAAAGCGAAGTCACGTGTACCGCATGCAGCTCCGATATGGAGCTTTCATCCCGCAAAGATAGCCATCTGGGCAGTGATGATTATTCTATATGTCAAGATTGTGTTGGAATCAACGCTGGGTTCTCACAGCTTCTGACCAGCGGCTTTTTTGTGGAGCAAGACGCTCAACCGGCCATTCGCGGAAAGTGCCGCCACGGTAAGTGCTACAGAAGCCCGTTAAGTTGATGCACGATTTGTGGGACTAACTAGACATACAGGCGGCCCAATGGATGCTGTTGACAGAGGTCACGTGTTGAGCTCTGTTGATGCATACACCAAAAGTGTCATCTACGATGGCCACAATAGTACTAGCACCTTGACTACTGCGACATCCCCTCTGTCAACTGGGCTTCCTTCGACAAATAGCTCGGCCTCTTCGCAGCATCGACAAGATGAAAGCCCAGTATTTGTTGGCGGTATCAACAAAGACTCATTGGACTGCTTTTGGTCGCCACATAGCCATCTACACGCCAACGCAGTAGCGTTTGCCTTGGCTGGCAGTCGGAAGTTTGTACACGAGATTATGGAACAGCTCACTTTACAGGAACAGCGCATCCTCTTTGGCCTTTCGGACAATTTCGGTAGCAGCAGCAACACAACCGACTACTCACGCAGCAACTCACGAGTGCCTTTTACGCCCTCTTCTGTTCGTAGTGGTTTGTCTCGTATGGCTGCCCATATTGTTGGAGCTCCTGCTCATGCAAAGGACCGACACTCAACCACGAAGCCTTACGACCCGCTCGACCTTGTATCAATGGCTCCGATGATGCTAGTTGCAGATGATTTGCCGTCCATTCACTCGCCGCTCTCATACTCGTTCTTTGTCGATAGCCATACAGGTGCCATCTCCGTGGGCATCACATGCACAGCCTGCTCCGTCATTCTAACCCCTCCACGCCAGGATGAGCCGCTAGGAAGTGACTGGAAACAAGCCGTAGACGACTCGGGAACGCATGCGCGCATGAACGTTACCGAACCGCAGACAGGAATCTGGACAGTGCAGATCTCGGGGGCTTCAGATGAAGCTCCTGGAAACTTTGCGCTCATTGCTGAAGCCGAGTCTACACTGCATCTGGCTGGTTTTGATTTCGTCGAAAGCGCTGGACGTCCAGGTCACGAAGGATACTTTAGTATCGGCTCTCAAATCCCCGTTGATATGACTATCGGGGCTGTTGCGGAACTTTATGGCCCCTTCAATGATATGGCTAAGCCACTATGGATCTTGCTTGGATCTGACTTCTATGGTACACGTAATCCATCTCTTGGAAGACGATTCAATAGCTCAGATATCTTGACATTAAATCTTGAAGCTGGCTCTGGTAAGGAAGGATACCCGGATGATCATACATTCTTTGGTACGACAGATCTTCCGCAGTTTGATGGGAACACCACACATCAGTTCTACGTCTACGTGAAAGGCATTGACAGCCTTGGCTATGACTACCAGCGTGTTCATCCTGTTCGCTACTCAACAGTTAAAGCCAACCGGCGCTATGACATTGGCACTCTGGCGCCTTTGTTCGATATGGTTGACGGAGTGGCGATCCAGTCAGGTAAGAATGGCTCTCATGAGGATTCTGAGCTTGGCTCCGAAGAAGCTATCTTGACAGCGATTGCGGCAGCAAGAGCCATACCGAGCAAAATTGAGGCATCAACTATCTTGTTCCCCTTCCCTGTTGTGTCTCCAAGTCCCAACGTGCCAGAGATTGTTAGTGCCGCAGCACCTGGTCAGAACTTCTCGGGGCGGCCAGCAGTTACTACAACCATTGCGGCTCATCCTATCACATCTGCCTCGACTATTCCTTTGACCACTGCGATCAGCACTGGTGGATTCTTCCCTCACCATTCTGATAGTATTAGCAACGGTACATTTTCTAGAACAGGTTTTTTGCCAAGTACTGATTGGACAGTAAGTGCTGCTGATCCGACTGGTTTCAATCGTACAATCATTATCAGCCATACTGGAACTTCAGTCCGCGACAGTGTTCAGGCTACAGCACCGACCAATTCCACTACATTCAGGATATCTTCAATGATTCCGACGCTATTTGATCCTCTACCAACCTACCCAGTTCAAGCCACATCAAGTAGTCACGCAGAATACTACCATGGTGATGATACGGTGTAAGTCAGTCTTTAACTTAATTATACTTATATTCTTTATCTAACAAAAACTAGTACTGTAACTGTCACAGACTGCCCCGAAGAGGATAATCCCACAGAAACCCTCTCAACATACGATGGAACAACTTTCACATCGCCAGATTACACTGTACCTTCTGGGGGCTATGTTACTACAACGACGACCCAAACATCAGTATATGTGTCACCGACCGAGTTATCTTCCGAGGAGACATCATCTACCACGATTGGATCTTCCGTGACCGAGATACCTACATCGTATACTACAGTGGAGGTAGTTTCTTCGTCTACAGTAACCCTCACCATGACCTATACTTACACTAGTACATCAATGCTTGACCCCCATGGCACAAAACCCTCGGAAAGCTCGACTTCGTTATCAATCACTTCTTATGGCTATGGATACCCCAGCGACTCTTCAACCATTCTTTCTTCGGGGCTAATTAGCCACACTAAAACATCGCCTAGTGGGCCTACACCGTCAGTCATTGAGAACTCAGCGAATGAGCTGGAAGTCGGGGCGATTGGCTTTGGGGTTTTTGGGGTCGTGATTGCAACATTGATATTTGTCTTGGCTTGAAATCTGCGGCAACAGAAAACGAGAACATGGGTTTCGATATAGTACGTGGGCGATTGTGAGAAAGCGGGCTAGGTGATAATATGATTATCTAGGGTTAATATATTAGGGTCTCGAGGCTTGTGCGACCACATTGAATTCACTTTATGGGAGACATTGAGGTCGTCATGTGTTACTAGGTAGCTTGACTATGATTACAATGTCTTGGTATGTAATATTTGAGGAACGCGGCTTGAAATCAGTTGACTTGAGCATTGTGTTAAGTTTATGTGATTTGGTAACGTAAATTACTAGTGAAGAGTGAATGTAGGCATTTCTAAGCAGACTGTGATACTATGAAAAATCATGGATAGGACATGGGAATCGGAGAACAATAAAATAATAAAAAGGAAAGAAGTATGAATATGAACAGAAAACAAGTAAACGCCGAAACTATGAGGTGATGAAGTCCTACAGGAGTAGAACTATGCAAATGGTTAGTTGAAGAATGTCCCAATATAACCGAGGACATCGTCAACTATGAGGAGTGAAGGCATGAGATATAGCGCCCAGCTAGGGACTATGATACTTGATTGTTGGCGAGCAAACAGACCGGCGGATAGTCACACAATACTGCGTAGACTCCAGCGCTTACCCATACCGTCTTCAGCAGCACGGACCTTTTCACGGAACGAGCTCTTGCGATGACGTGGCGGCTGCACGATGTTATCAATAGCGACGCCTTGGGCAAACTCATAAGTAGTGTTTGGAGCACCGCCAAATGTATAGAGCAAGTGACGTTCGATGGGACCAATGGGCTCCTCTAGCATAGTCTTAGAGTTGAGCTCTTTGTCGCCGTGATAAGCCCAAACCCAGCGAGCCTCGCCTTCAGATGTTTCGGAGAGATGGCCCTTGTGATCATCTTCCTCAGACCAGGCCTTAGGTAGCCATTCGGGATGAGGCTCGACGGGGTCTTTGATAGACATATTGGCGCGTTTCTCGAGAGTCCAACCAGCCAGAGCGGGACAAGTCCATAGGCCAACATCGTTGAGGCCAAGACCGCCACACTGCAGACGTACGCGTACGGAACTGTGAATGCGCTCATTGGTTTCAACGAGGTAGCTGTGTTGCCAGCTACCGTCGGCCTGGTTAGTGCGGCGATATTGGCCGGGTGTTCGTGTAATGGTTCCCGCGAGTGTGTAGAGAATGCTGGGTGAATTTGAGATTTTACCACAGCTCCACGGGCGTAGGAAAGAACGTGGCCGGCCAGAGCCGCTCTTTTCATAGAAAGTCTTGCGTACAACAGGCATCTTGGGGCCGTCTTTGGCGCTGAGGCCTTCAAAGTACTTGATAGTGTCCTGGAACAATCGGTCGATAGAGGCGAAGTTGAACTCGACGCCTACAGAAGCGAGTTGGTCCATCATCCCTAGAAGATAGTATTAGTACAACTTAGTCTAGTAACGCGGGGTAGAGATGATACATACAAGCCATGGATATATTGGCAATCTCCTGATCGGGCCAGCCACCGCCACAGTTGGAGTGGGAGCCGGGAAACCAGACCTGGCGCAGGTCGCATTTCTTCTCATCGGCTTCACTGCGCTCCCATACAGCAGGGCTGAAGGGCGGACGGGTTTCGTCCAGTGCTAGGGCCTGGAAAGCGTGCTCGATGCGGTCGGATAGTGTAGTGTCCCAGAACTGGTACTCCCGATGCGATGGGCTTACGCCAAGGCGGTGCATCCAGCCCAGTTGCGGAATGCTGAGACTGCCAACAGTGTCAAAGACGGCGACAGCCTTGATAGTGATCAACTTGCGCTGGGTTTTTCCGTTCTTGGGCAACTTCTCGTCTCCGGAGGTAGATCCGGCTTCGTCACCTACCACAGGCTTTTCGTAGTATACGCGCGTGAGACCTCTGTCCTCCAGTTTCTTGCGGTACACATCGGCCACCTCACGAACCTGCTTACTGTCGTGTGGGTTCAAGGGCAGCGGCTTATCAGCAAAAGGCCGGGTTGGGAACTGGTCTTTGCGGTTCTTGTGGCCCCAGTTCTCCATGTCTTGGAAGATAGGCATGAAGTCCTTGAGGCCCTCTGGCGTCAGTAAGCCAAGCGCCGCAACCATTCCGGCTACAGAGCGTACGGTAAAAGCACCACGCGAGAAGCCGAGCAACACAATCTCGTCGCCGTCGTCATAGTTGGTACATAAAAAGGCATAAGCTTCACGGATCCGCTCAGCTATGCCCGTACCGAAGGCGCCGCCAACTATGCTGTCAATGAAGTTGCTGCCGGTGCCTACACCTGACTGGTAGTTGACGATCTGGAGCGTCCCATCGTTGCAACGGTGCGAGAAGCAGCGAGACATACGCGTCACATTGGACGGGATCTGCGTGCTTCCGTCAGAGTTCATCCATGTGCCATCGCAGCACACGATGAGGCGCTTGGTAGCAAAGCAAGGAGACATGGTTGATATAGAATATAGATAGATAGAGGGTTAGACAGATAGTGCCGCGGCTTAGAAGACGGTCACAGATTCTCTGGTGAAGGCCGGAGCCACTTATATATATTCAAGTAGATTTGTACGGATGAGAACCTGTACCACAAGGGAAGCAACCAAAACCAAAGCCAACAGCCGGCTTGGCAACAAAAGTAGGCTAGAAAGGGGAGATGCAATTGACAATGATAGACACACAGCTTTACTTTTTGAAACTGGTTAGAAGATACAGTGAAAAGGTTGAGTCAAAGGTTGAAGAGAAGATCTGCACCCCTCGTCCAAGCCCAAGGATATAGAGAATGGAATAGGCAAGAGAACCACGCCTGGTTTTATAGCAACGCCCACGATGATCTTGGCGAAGCAATCCTGGTAAATCACAGCCAGTCCCAGACCAAACAAATAATAGGCCCAAAGAAAAACAATTCTTCTAGGAGACATCTTTACTGAATCCATGAACCTTTACCCCCTTCTTGGTATAATTTTAGTCACTCTATATACACAGGGCATGTTGCACTTCTTATACCTTGCACGACCTATTTGGGACATCATTCTACACCGCCTTTTTAAAAAACAGATATTCATGGAAACTTTCACCATCATAAGTGATTTTTTAGGCTCATGCGGGTGAGTTAGCTAATTAGTATCTGCACAATCTGCATATAAAGCCGGCAGAAAACAAGGCGGTGTGAATGATGTCCCGAATAGGTCGTGCAATGTATAAGAAGTTCAACATGCCCTGTGTATATAGAGTGACTCTATAATTTGGCTCTTTATTTTTTTTCAGCAGAATGCCCCCTTGCCCTGCACGTCGTTCCTTTGACGCTGCACGTCGGCCTATAAACACCCAGTAACAAAATAAATAGCTGCTATGATGTTCTCCGCAAGTCAGCCTATCTGACAAGCTGCTGACAACAAACTGAGGGAGTTCCTTCTGCGCCTCTGCCAAGTTGCTTAGAGACAAAGACGAAGATTCAAGAAGGAGGATATGAAGAAATCCGTGTCGTGAATGTCGCCGATTACTACTAACGTTACTAACTTACGTTACTAACTACAGCTACATGTATAGGGCTCGTGCAAATAACTGTAAGAAAATAGTCTGTCATTGGGGAAAGAGGACATGGTACCCTGCAAGAATGCAAGATGTGTCTAAAAAGGGATGTTTCTCTAGTATTCTTCCTTAGTTTAACTACGTACTACTATTGGCATAATTAGATAGTAGTTTCTAGAAGAACATCCTGATAATAGGCACTAGATACATACATAACAAACTACAATATCTACAACAAGATAAAACGTACAGTGAAAGTTGTAAGCTTTGTAAAAACTCCAAAATATAGAAAATAGCCTGGTCGTCTCCGCTGTTTTCTCCCCTTCTCCCTTCTCCCTTCTCCCTTCTCCCTTTTCCTCGTTTCCCAATTCCCAATTCCATTATGCTTCCACCCTCTCCTTAGGATCGTCATAGTGATGTTCTATTGTGTGTCTTGAACCATCCGAAGCTATGTGTACACACAATGAAGGATCCTAGAACACGGTCTGCCATGGTTATGAAGGCCTGCAAAAGGTCCGGCAGCACAAGCAAGACCACCGAAGACAAAAGACAAGACATGTTTGTGTATATACCTAATAACACAAGAGATCCTATCCCAATTGGCTATAAACGAGCAGATCTAGGTACTTATATATGTGGTTACGATTTCTATATACTACAGAGGCGTCATTCAAGAACCACGCTTTCAAGATAACGGTGGCCAACTTTCCGTATAAAGAGCTTAAGATACGAATTTTTTTTGCCCTTTTACCCTTCTTTTCCCTGCCCAGCTATTAGTTGATCAGGAGATGGGGAAGATATTTTATACATTGTAGCATTTTATGGTAATTAGGTTGTGATTTTGTTGGTGATTCATGACCCAAAGCCTAAGCCAGTCTGATTTAAGGCTGGCCGGGCGACCAATTTACTAAACAGCAAGGGTGTTTTTATTAGGATTATTGTTAACTAGGTGGTATTTTATCATGGTTTTTGTTTCTTACTGCATGCCGCTTACCCGCTTATGAACTAACTAATCCTAGCTGACAGCATAATATCATATCTGTATGTATATGAAGTGTTGTATAACAACTACAAGTAATGTACGTACAACTATGAAAGGAACGGTGCCGTTTTCTCGTGTTAGATGTAAGATTATAAACTAGCAATGTTCTCTCCATGCTCTTCTCCATAGAGAATTTTGAAGGGGCTTGGCTAATGTCTTACTGGTAATACATTATCATTCAAGATATAGACGTAGTGGCTATTTTCAAGAGGAACTAACCTAGAAAATTCTAATTGAAAGTAGTTGTGTGACGCATTGTCAAGCTCTATTTACATAGTATTGGTTTTCCGCGCTTCTCAAGCTTAGTTAGTTTGTGTCTCATGAGCTGGTCATTATAATAAGTACACGTTGATATAATTTCCATATTCCTATTAAATTCTATACTTTGGGGGCTTCAGCTTTGAATTCTCTTCCATCTCTGTTCCTCTTTCCATCCTTCATATGTTGGCCTCTATCATAGAAGATAAGCAAAAACAGCGAACTCCTGACAACTCATAAGGATGGTCGCCGAAAAGATAAAAATCTTATTTGTGATTACTTTTGGGTTTCATAGTAAGCCAGACGTAATGCTAAACTTTGGATCTGCCTCGCCTGTAAAAAAATAGAGAAATCTTACATGTAACAAAAACATTTATTAATGAACTCCAAATGTTATGTATGGAGTTCTTATCCTAACTCTTGTATTCACTGGTAGGGTTATATCATGGCAACAACTAACATGAAGTCATATTCAACGTTGACGAACAAAGATGTTTGGAAATGTATTTTAACTGCTGATCACCTGAATTGCTAAAACATAAACGCTAATATGAATGTACACTGATGTTTTTCTATCTCCCAGTATTCTTACACAAGGCTGTTAGCTTCCTTCTTTAGGGTCTCGGCATCTTCATTGATCGACATGCCTCTAAAGTCAACGAAACGAACATCGCCGTCCTTAGTCTTCTTGAACTTGTCGCGGACATCTTCTCCGACCGAAACGCCAGCCGCGTGAATGTTAGCCAAGATATCCAAGCATTTGTTCAGATCTTCTTCTGTAATATTCAGGTCAGCCTCGTGCTCGACGACATAGCCCGTGATCTTGCCGTTCTCCTCAGTATGCGCCACGAACGTAGGCACACCAGAAATGCCGTCCAACTTCGAATATATCTCAGTCTCGGTCGCTAGGCGAGGAATGTCCTCCGGGAAGGTAGCGAACCGATACATCAATTTCTTGCCGGGTAGTTCACGCGTACGGACAATCAGCAGACCGCCGTTAGGATCGCGGGGTTCCATAGTCAAGAATCTGCAGGCATTGAGGACCTTCTTATGCCAAGTGCTTAGCTTGCTAACAATGGCACTTCCTAGGCTAGAGCTGCCGTCTTCGCCCATGACTTTCTGGCTATTGCCAGCCGACACCGCATCCACAATAGCCGCAGTGTCTTCCTGAGGTGCCGAGACAGACAGAGTCACAGACAGCGGAAGCTGATCGGATGGAGGGCTGGCAAAGACGAGACGCGGACTTCCGGAACCGGGCTCGGGCGCGGTTAGTACGGCATAGGTCCACGAGCCGTCGGGCAACTGCGGTAGCAGCGTGACGAGCAAAGGCTCGTGTGTCTGGGCACGCTCAGGAATCGCAGCTACTGGCGCATTGAGATAGCGCACGTGCTCCGAGTTTTGTAGTAGGCGCCACGTGATGAACTGGCCGTCGGATGAGAGGCGGTGGGCCTGGAGGCGGAGGGCGTCACTCATAACCATCTTGTCTAGTGTGAAAGAGGGTATAAGCATAAGTGATTTGAGCGTATAATCGAATGGTATATCGAAGTATCTATGAACTAGACACAGAAGAGTCCAATTGGCGATGGTGGAAATATGATTGAGTGATGAATTTTGGATGTTGGGGATGATGATAAATCGAGGAAAGTGGCCACATGAGGGGCTGCAGCTACCGTTTTATATATTCGTCTGTAATGGACAGTGACTTCCCTCCCATGGCCTTTTGGTGTTGGTCAGTGCAACATCACAGCCGAGTTTCTGCACTGCTACTACTCTACTGCTGCAATTGCCACATGTATTAATAGTAGCTGCTCTATCTCTATTACTGCGCCCTGATTGATAAGCCGGTGGTTGACAACGAGAATGTCAAGGTCATAGCTCATCAAACAATCAAACTGTGTGTTAGTCAATAACTCGAACAAAGCTTTGAACAAAGCACAATTACTATGTCGTCTGAACGCCAAGAAATACAGATTTATCTGATTATGGTTCGTGGTATCTTTCCTATTAAGGCAATGTAAAACCAAACTGTGATTTTTTCTAGAAAGAACTTGACGTTGAAAGGAGTCAATCATTAACTCTATATATCCATCATTTAACTTCAATATACTTTTTTTTTTATAGAAACACTGTTAAAAGAGGTATAAAAAGAAACTTTTTTTTTCACTTCGACTATATCTCGCTTACATGAATCACCAACATTGTACAAAGTTGGGGTTGATTCGATATAATATTCTGTTACTTCGCGGTGAATAAACTTTGAGCAGTCAACAGTCAGCAGCTATACATACGTAGATCTAGAGTATCTCCAATAAACTGTTTAGGATCCAGTATTACAACCTTTTTATCAAGTGTTACCTGTGATGAATGTGGTTAGTTTCAAGATTAGTTAGTTACCTGGTGTTTTTGGTAACAGTCAAAGCCAAAACTGGTTAGTCCAAAAACTCACCGTCTATCGGCATTGGCGGTCGTCTCCGGCGGAGTAAGCACGGTATCGTCATTTCTCTTTGATATACCTATTGCAGCATCTTCTTTTTCAAGTTTCCCCCTGTTTAGTTGATGAAAGGGAAAAAGGCCCCTCCAAGCTTCGTGAAATCCTCCTAGCGCTCCCCCCAGATCCAACTACATCTATTGACTGCATGCAAAGATGTTTCGATCCCGGCCGTGATTGGTGCCCGGGCCTCGCGTAGTACCAGGGCATACTCGGGCCCCCGAGATGTTATATTTCTTTAAGGGATTTTAGAATGCGGAAACACTCTCGCAAAATGACTTGTTGTTTATGTGATTTTCAGAAGCTTATCTGTAGTTCACTGACTTCATGGTCCCGGTAGTGCCTTGCATGTTGACTAGTGCCGTTCTAGTTCTTTCAACCAGTTGCAGGTCCTCTACCTGCGAGGACTGTTGTGTTTCCACCGGTTAAGCCGGTTATGACCGCTAGAATGCAGCCTCACTCGATTCTTATAAGGTCTTTGTGATGGGAAACATAGTAGGTTCGGTGGGGACACCGGTTACCAGTAAAAAAAGCCCGGGGTGTCTGATTCTATATAGGACATAGTACGATGACCTTATCATATGGATCTGGCAACGTGCCTGAGTGGTTAAAGGGTATGACTAGAAATCATATGGATTCGTCCTCACAGGTTCGAATCCTGTCGTTGTCGCGCAACTCAAGCATACAGCTTGATATCTCTTTTTGCTTTTGCTATATATATGAGCATCTTTTTTCGTTAATGCACATACAGATATTCGTTATCTTCTCGGTGTGGAACTTTTGAGTGCTGATGCGAATGCCTCTGCACGGAATATTTCACTTTTTTTTATAAGTAGATCATAGTCATGTTATTGGCCCAAACGAATGAAAAATAGATAGTAGAAATTATAGAACGTATGACAACTAATGGTATGCATGAGACAAATGGCTGTAGCGATCCAATCACAGGCATATTGGAAATCTGTACGATTAATATTTTGTGCATAAGAGAAAGTCTCTGTGAACTAGATAGAAAATTGAGGCTTGGCTTACATACATAAATATACGTGGTCTCTCTTTCGTGGCCATAATGATTGGTAAAGTGGCGTAGACAGGGTAAAATGAAAATGAAAGCTGCTAACAACGCAAAAATATTCGAAAGCATTTGGAAGCCCTTGTTCAATATGTCACCAGCTCTAGTTGTACAGTTTGACTAGCGTGTTTTTGCCTATCTACCATTCCTGATAGGAGTCATTTACATGTAATATACTACACATGTGTGTATATCTGTACATACATATAGAAAAGAAAGACAAAGAGATTATATAAAACTCAAATTGTTGGCAAGCAGAGTTGCATCACGAAAGGAGACGGTGGAACGATGCGGACACAGGCTTTAGTGCTCTTGCTAGAGCTTGCTAAATCTTGCTAAAGCCTTGCTATGACTTAATTAGGAACGAAGACCTTACCCTGTAAGCGAAGCTTAGCAAGGTCGTTGCCAGCATCAAATCATTGACAAGCTGGAAAAATAAGAACACCAAGATGTTGACAAGAACCAAACATGGAACTATATGTATCTGTATATGAGGAAAACAAAGATATAATATGCTGAACTTGATGTACTGAACTTTGGCATGGCTTTGGTTTAACAGGTTTCAATGTTGGGTAAGTTTGAATGTGAGTGACTATCTGTTTTAACACACATCTTCTTATATATGCACAGCGGAAATAACATTGTTTGTTGGGATCGGTAGGAGAAGTTGCTTATATAGGTTAAGCTCGTTTTATTTTCTTTTTGTAAGAATATTATACATGCAGGAATGAGGATACTGTGCGTTAATGATGAAGTCAAAGTTGGAAAAGACCCGGGTAGAACAAGTCTTTTCAAGCAGAGTACAGATACACAAAGTACGGAATAGGAGAAGGAGCAAGTGGTGAAAAAAAGTAAAATTATATTAGGAGGTTTGTATATGAAATAGTTACTAATAAAGTATGGCACTCTTTTCAATCTCTATTTACATAAACGTAGGGCACATGTTAGTTATATAACATAGACCTATGAAGATGAATAATTCGTACAAGTCAACTCATACTGAATGCCTTTTTGGATCGCAAGAATACTAGCATATTTAGTTTTCTATAATAACGAAAATCCAGATGTGCAGATCCCGTCTGGCTCTCGGAGACTTATACACATGTCCTGGATAAAACAAAACAATAATACAAGACTCCCTAGCCTTTTTCCCCTGTTTTTGCTAGCGTGCTTAATCGTTAGTTGCAAGTAGGTTTTCTCGTTTAATATCTTTATTTTTTTCACCTTGTGAAGTCTGCCTTAGTTTAGTAATTCGCATGTACGACGGAAGGGGCTTGATTCCTGAATAAAATGGTAGTGATAGGAACTAAAGATATCATCTTGATTTTTCTTTGTTATGTGGTCTTTGGTGCTCTGACTCTTTCTTTTTTTGCGAGAGCCTCATCCGCCAAGAACATCTTCTCTCCGTTTTCCCTCTTACTCGTCTCTCTATCTTACACCACCATGGTCATCTCTGTACGATCCGGTGCCGTGATCACGGCCCTGGCCCTCTGCCGTCTCAGCCTCTAAAATTGCGGCCTGGAACACCGATCTTGGCCCACAAGTCACGTACCTCAACGCATCGACTGGCACGATATACTACAGTAACTGCAGCTCCAAGACAACCGACATGTCCAATGCCCAGACTCTAGATACTGCTGGTGTGATTGCTACTGACGGACACATCGCCGGCGCGGGCTGGTATGCGGAAAACTACGCGGCGACCTTTGTACGTTTTATTGCATCCTTGTTACGAAGGCTGAGAAAGGTTGCTATAGATCTGTGACTAACTGTAGACTAGATGTCTTTCTTCTACCAAGACAAGTCTCGCACTATCCGCAACCGCTTCTGCTTCTGTAACGACGGCACCTGGACCACCGAGCACGGCGGCGAATACACTATCAGCGACGATGCCAATATCGACCCGGCCTCCATCCACTATCCTTCTGGTCTCGCCGTTGAAGCCATGGGCCAGAATGGAAACTACCGCCTCCTCTACCATGATTCCGACATGTATGTGAAGCTGCTTAACTACTCAGATAAGGTTATCAACTGGACCGACTATAATTATGTGTCGCCCGACGCTGCCACAGGCTACGCTCTGGCCACGCTAAATACAGGCACGGCATACGTTCCCTATGTTGAAGCCTTCTACGTCGTCGACGACGATATGAAACTCGGCCAGATTGAATCAGATAGCGGCGATTGGGCCATTTGTAAGTTGGCGAGGGTTTTCTTAGGACCTCTATATCATCAGTGCTGACCCTATCTTTTTTAGCTTCATTCCCGGACGTCTATTCTACTGCTGTGTACAACACCACAGAAGACACCGCTGACTTCAACGTGATTGAGGGTAATTGGGTACTTCCTGGTTTCAACTCATCACTAGTCAGTATCGGCATCTCGCAGGGATCCAATGACGTACAAAACGTCTTCTATATCGGTACTGACAAGAAGCTGCACGTGGTGGTTATAACCACCTATAGCATCGCTCAGGGAATGGAAATGAACGACTGGCCCGTGGCTGACGAAGGCAATGCCGACATTGCCGTGGCTTACAATGCCAACGAGGATGCTATCTGGGTTCACTATGTATCCAACGGATCTCTGATCCAGCTACCGTGCACATCAGGCACGTGGGGCTCGCCAACATCTTTGCTTGCCGTCGGTCCGGCAACACAGACAGGCTCATCTTCCTCATCTTCCACAACATCGTCGACCACCAACACCGGCAGCTCGTCATCCACCGCTGACTCATCGACCGCCCTATCTGTTGGCGCTAAGGCTGGGATCGCTGTCGGTGCTGTCTGTGGCGTCGCCTTACTCGGTGCTATTATCTTCTTCGCCATCCGCTGGCACAAGACCAAGGCCGGCCGGCGTCTTAGTGAACTACCCACCTCTGAAAAGACCGACAGCAGTGCCAGCAAAAGCGATTTCAAGAGCGACGATGTAGAATATGCCCAGCTGCACGCCGATGCTCCGCTCGAGCTAGAGAGCCACGGGAGCGTCCCCGTCTATCATGAATTGCCACCGAATAGCACGTATCACACTGAAATGCCCGGAAGCATCCCTCAGCATTGAGATGGCCTAGGGATGCCATAGGGTCACTTCGGCGTTTCTTATTCCTTTCTTCCTCTCGAGCCTTCGCCTCTCTATATTCTTGTACTTTACCTTGTTTAATACCCCCGAGCTAGCTAAGCTCGTATGTTACGCATAAGACAACAAATATTGTCTAATGCTATAATGCTCCGCAGAACTGTCCTCAATAGTGTAATAGTCCCACTTCTTAATCCCCTAAATGTTTATATATGAAGAGAGCGTAGAGTGAGGTGAAATAGATAGAAAAATGATAAATGTATGTGTGTATGTATATATTACCGCCATTTCTATGCAATATATTACTGTTCGTAATCCGTTTCTTGTGTTGTATAGCTGCTGGTGGCTCACAGGCCTGTCTAAATCGATAAGTAAACGCACATCCTGGAATCGTAATATAATAATAAAGGAAGCATTAGTAGTGATTATAGTCGTAATGGTAGCGTTGGGCATTGACCCCATCACCCTCCCTCATTTTGTTCTTCACCATTGCTGCTCTGATATCGATGCCCGGCTTCGGCGCTTTGATGCCAACAGGTTGCTGAGTCCATCTCGGCTACCCTTGATATGATGTCCTAGCCCTAGGCCCTCTGAGGACTGGCCGCCTCCAGTTTCGCCTCCAAATGCGGCTAGTTGAGGCATGGAAGTCTTGAGACGGCTTCCTCCGCGGTCTCCAATACCCGTTCCGTTTTCTTTAGTTGGCGATATGCTACCATCTACTGATCGTAACGCACTTTCTGACCTCCTATGTGAAACGTGTGCAAACCGCTCAGCAGAGGCTGCTGACATGGCCGCTAAAGAAGATGTAGATGGCGAATGGTTCAGTTGGTGCTGATGCTGATGCTGGAACATAGGTGACTGAGAGCGCTGTTGCAAGTAGCCAGCTTGTGCCTGTGCTTGAGCCTGTGCATGGGAATATGCTACCGGAGACTGAGATCCGTTGGAAACACTGCCGTGTCGAGAATACACGCCCGAGCTACGAGGAAGTCGCTTGGCCATACCCGAAAGACCTGTGAGAACAGAGGAAGGTATCTCACCGCTGATCCTTCTAGGCATCCCGATAGATCCTTCCCTACTGCGTGGGCGGTATGACATGCCTTCGCGGTCTTGTATAGTAGATCGACGAGGACTGGCTGCAACTTCCACCAGAGATTCCCGCGACATGCCAGCGTTCGATGTACGGTGCCTTCTACCTCCATTGGGTGTTCCAGGCGTTGACGCTGGCGCTCTTCCATTGCCATTCGCAGGGCCGTATGGGTTGTTATAGCGTGGCGCCGATTCCGATCGGCGGATAGGTCCTCGCCCAGCACCAGTCCCATTGAGGTTGATGCCGATCATACCACCTCCACCTGATACTCCAATGCTGCTCATACCCATATTGATGTTGCTTGATTGTGAAGAAACACTGGCAGTTTCATATGCAGCTAACGAGTCGACATGTGACCGCACAAGATCCGATGCTAGGTTGCGGACTAGAACTGCGCCGTCCTTCTCGGCCAGCGTCTTAACCGTGTCTAGCAACGACTCAACCTGATTTGAGTTTAGGGAAGAGATACCGTCGCCGCTGCCAAGGACACCAGGATCACATGAGTCCATGACGCTACGGATGAGACGGAGCAGGTTCAGTCGAACAACAGCCTTTTTGTGGCCGAGACGTTGCACAATACCAGAAAACATTTCAGGGTGCGCAAGATTGGACGCCAAGGGCGGGCTCAACCGAACAATCTTGAGCAGCGGCTCAAGAATGTTGGAGTCAAAAGCGTTGATTTTGTTGGTATTGAAACACGAAATCATGGCAGGGCTGAAGTTACCTTGCATAAGGTGCGCCTCGACGTTGGCTGTTTCTTCCTGAAGCCTGATGATTAGGGTCATAGTTAGTAATCACACATAGAAAAAAGAAGGGCAACCAAGTAGTAGCAAACTTACCACACATGGATAGCATCTAAAGCCGTCACCTGCCAGTACTGATCAGCCAGCAGTGACACGTAAAAGTCAAGTGCTTTGTTCTGCCACAGAAACCGCCTAGCCTTGCGGCCTGAGTGAGCCATATCGCATAGAATTGGAAGAACAAACTCCTTCGGCGGCCGGTCCGTTTTCATGATACGCAGCAGCAACGGGATTATGCCGCCAACGGCCGCAACTTCCTGTCTCTCTTTGCTTAGACGGCACAGGTTGAACATGGTGTTTAGCACCTGGTTGGACACCTCACGCACATGCTTGTGGCCCTTCTTAATGCTGTAGCTTAGTAGATCGATCAAGAACTCAATGGCATCTGCAGAATGCAATGACTCTAGCGTCGTCGAAAGCATAGATAAGTTCTTGATGAACTTGAGCATCGTGATTTGGTGCTGAGGTGACATACGCTGAAGATCCTTCAGTACGCTTTTGAGCACTTGCCGGTCCGCAACGACCTCCTTGACATAGTTCTCTGCCTGTGAGAATAGATAAAAGATACCGACGATGCGACCCTCGATCAGAAGGGATACTTCGTCTTCCCCTTCTTCATCCAGAACTCTATGTAGAACCAACGCTAGTGGGTACAGAATTTTGCTGCGCGAAAAGATGCGACAGAAGTCGTTCTTGGGCGTTGGTCCTTGCATATCGAACACGTTCCAAATTCCGTTGACGCCGATAAGCACAAGATCACGCGTGTTGTCATAATCTTCATCAAGAAAGTCTACCAGCACATTCAAACCACCGGCACTAACAAACATCTGTAGTGTAAGTGTCGATGTCTGGTACATCTGCCGCACAAAGGCCGCCGCCTCTAGACGGATCTCGTTGGAATACTGGCGCGCTACGAATTGTGAGATGATAGGGATTCCACCAACAAAGCATAGGTTTTCCTGTATCTCAACGTCATCCAAGATGATCTAAAATCCATGCTTGTTAGTATTCAAGTCATTTTGTGTGGCTGATACGCCTCAACTCTCGATTCACAACTTACAGCATTCACGACTCTCAAAAGTAGCAAAATCATGTCCTGGCGACTCTTGACACTACATGGCTCCAGAATTTCAAGGATAGGCAGTAGGCCATGGGAGCTAATGATGAGATTCTTGACTTCAGGGTTTTCGCACAACATTATCAGAAGTTCTTCGGTTACGTCACAAAGCACGTCGTCTGTTTCTGTGATCTGCAGAGAGCGGACATTGTGTTCTACTCGTTCACATAAGCGGGCATGGCGATCACGGGCAATGTTCGCTTCTAGGTCCATTTCGTCCCAGCCTGGGTCCATCGACGCAAAGGGGTCGTCTTCCTCTTCTTCATCGCCAAGCCATGATCCGGCTGATAGCTTAGAGAGTATCATACGGCTCTCCGTGACTTCGGAGCCGATATCGCTAACATCGTCCTTGTGGAAACTATCCTCAAGACCTACAATGTCAGAGAAGTCCTCCTCGCCATCACTCTCGGCAAATTTCTGAATTTCAAATTGAGATCGGGCCTTCTTCACGGGCATGTCGGGGAGAACTGTTGGTCGGGATGGCTGTCGTCGTAGGCTGCCGTTGTTAGAAGGCGGTTGGAACGACTTGGATGGACTGGTCAAATCAGATGGATGGAAAAGCTGGGGCGTCTCGCTTTGCCGCTTTCCGCGTTTAGCGGCAAGATTCAGGCCACGATTGAAGGCTGCCTCATCATCGTCTACAAACATATCCGAGTAATCGTCCACCTGTTGCTCTCTGAAAGCAACCTCGAGTTTCTGTGGTAGTTCAAACTTATTGTGCTTGATAGGTGACCTTGGTCGCGAGCTTCTCGAGCGGTTACGAATATGCCCAATTTTAGGGGGGTCATCTGGTTCCGGTGAGTTCTCTTGATATTTTGCCAGGATATGTCCGACTGGCCGTATAGTTTGGTCTTGGAAACTATCATTGAACTCAGGTAAGGCTTGGGCTTGTTGTTGCTGTGGGCCTTTGATAGTTAGTAGTTCACCATCCAGATCGTCATCAAATGCTGTGCCGTCAATTGAAGCAAAAGCTTTGAGCTTATCACTAGAAAGAAGTCCTCCAAAATTGTCCTGTGGCTTGAGTCGCGGCAGATGCAATGCAGTTGGTGAGATGGCAGTTGCAAAGTCATTATCCCAGTTATCGTCATCTTGTATTTCAGGTGATCTGAAAGTTTCGGCAATTTGCTTTCTAGGCTTTGCCAAGCTAAGCGGGCCACCCTTCACGGGCATGATACTAGTGTCTTTGAACCCTAGCGACGGTGGTTGTGGTGGGCCACCCCCATCAGAGCCTATTGATACACGCAACGGAGTGTCTGAAGATTGCAATGCCTTATTCCACTGCTTCACCTCTTCGACAGCTTGGCTAAAGTTTGACGGTGCCTTAGCAACTTGTGGTTCACTTTTCCGGCATCCAATAATCCATGCATGCCGCAACAGCTTGCGCGCCGTGACTCTAAGATTCGGGTCTTTCTGGAAGCACTGCATCAGAAAGTCTCGGGCTGCCTATATACATATCAACATATATGTTAGCATGTATATATATATATACACGAGTGTTTCACTAATATTGATAGAAAATGGGAGCGTCTTACGGGCGAGATTCCTTCAGGCAATGGTGGATGGTCGTCATTCACAATGGCGAACAGGGCTGGCATAGCTGCCAAGTTATGGTACGGCGGTCGACCTTGTAGAAGCTCAATAACGGTGCAGCCTACGCTCCAGATGTCAGAGGCTGGAGAAGCACCGGAGAGCTGGATGATCTCCGGGGCCATCCAGTATGGCGTGCCAACCACTTGCGCCTCCTTGTCTTGGCTACTAGACAATGTGCTAGTCGACACTCCGAAATCAGCAAGTTTCACGGTGCCATCTTTCGTCGTCAAGATGTTTGCGCCTTTGATATCACGGTGAATGACACCCTGGTCGTGAAGATACTGTAAGCCCTGAAGCACCTGTGTCATGTAGACACCAACAAGATTTTCGGGGAATTTTCCGTATGCCTTGCATATCGAATGCAATGAGCCGTTTTCGCAGTATTCTAAGATGATATTGAGACAGTCTGTAGATTTGACAAATCCAATGTATTTGACAATGTTGTCATGCTATACGTAAGAGTCAGTAGTGGAGAGTATATCGGGCAGGCTTTTTTGCGAAGATTAGACTCACATGAAGATTCTTGAGCAGATCAATTTCTGACTACATGGCAAAGTTAGCATGTCCACTTTACGTAGAGTCATGTTGGCAGTAGGCCAGACCGGAAGGCATACCTCAATCATTCGAAGTTCGCTTTTAGGCAGATTTCCGAGCTTGATCTGTTTTACAGCTACAGCCTCTCCAGTGCCCCAGTTGAAGGCCTTGTAAACAGAGCCAAATGCGCCCTTGCCCAAGCATTCGCCAAGGCGCTACATTGAAAAATATCGTGTCAGTAGTTACTTGGTTAGATGTAGAGCTCGTTTTGTTTCGTTGCTTCAGAATTATTTCTGTATGTCTATTTCTAGTCTGTGTATACTCACATAATCCTTCAGCCCTGGATCTTGAACCGCAGAAGTCTCTCGAGTTTTGTCCCGCCGCGGGGTTCCCTGGCGGTCTGGGCGTGAGGCAGCCATGCGGGCATTTGGAGGGTACTGGCAATCAGCCTGTATAGCCGTAGGCGTTCGGGAGGACTGCTAGCCATGGTAAATCCAGACAATGACGGTTGTCGACTTTTTTCAATTATAATTTATCTTCGCCGTAGATATTGCGACTGGTAAATATGTAGGTGTAGTGGGTATTCGTCTAGCGTAGCGGATTGGCATTCGGTCGTATAGAGGAAGACAATGGCTATATTTGTCGAAGAGAGGTTGTTTCAATGAATATAATAGACCGTCGTCCCTTAAGGCGCTGTTCAAAGAGTTACTGGTTCAAATATGTGTCGTCGATCTGGCGGTATCGATATGCGCTGGGCGTACGGTCAGCTGTTTCGGAGGTGTCGAGATGATAGCGGTATGGAAAATAGCGAAAAGTATAGGTAGCGAGAGACGAGGTGGAGGTTTGTTGATTGAAAAGAGGTATATATATAGTATCAACAAAGACTATAAATATGTGTTTGTACGTATAGCTTCAAGATTGCGCTGCTCATCAAGGCCTTAGTTACAGCCAAATAGAGCTGTTGTGCAGAGCTACCCAAAGCCGTGGCGTCAGCAGTGCTTCTATTAGCCTCTCCAAGCCGTCGATAGGCTGGGGAAAATGAATAGAGACACACTAAGAAGAATGAGGGTTCCTCCAGTCACTGTAAAGCATCAATATGCAGGCAAAAGAACGCCAGCAGCACAGATAATGAGGAGATGCCGGTGAGTTCGCAAATAGAGGCCAGCAAAGTTGTCGTTGTCGTGCTTAAAGCTGGCAGATTTGCGGCGCTAGAGGCGGTGGAACCTACCGATTTGGCGGTATGTAGTTGTAGGTAAGCTCTCAGCTAAGGAAATTGATAATATTTGTAGGCTCACTGCATGTTTTCATGGGCTAGTAAGCAGCCTAGTAACAAAGCAAAACAACAAGACAAGCAACAAAGCAAGCAAACAAACAGCAAGACTGTGTTTTTCTCCGGCAAAAAAGCTATCGGCCAAGTAAGGCCTTTGACTATATCTTAGCAGCCCCTTGGCTTCGGCTAGACGGCGTTAATTCGTTGATTGCAAAACGTAAGGCCAGCAGAAGTCCGCCAATATATTCCCAGGACAGCGGGATTGCTTGGTTGGGTAGCACACTCGGTTTAGTGCTTAGTATTCAAGTCTGCAATAAGAAGATAGATACAAATGCATAGATAAGAAGAGGGCCTCCAAGCAACACAAAGAAATGAGAACCAAGATAGCAGTGATAGTAATAAATGGCGGCGGGATAGGAAAACGACCCTCTAAAATTTTGGCCTGCACAAATATAAAAAGATAAAAACCAAAAAATTGCAAACTTCGCAACTACTACTAAATTGTGAAGGAGGAAAAACCCCAAAGGTGGTGGATCGAGCAAACCAGGAGAAACTTCTTTTTTCTGGGCTGCAGAGAAGACCAAAGAGAGGGTCCTTTCCTCTTCCTGTCTGAACAAAAGCGTTGCAGCCATCACTTAATTGCCTGTTCTATACAACAATCTCTTATTTCTGTATTTGGAGCGACTGCATCATAGCTGGAAAAATGGCGGCTCAAATGCGATGACGATCTTTGGACGAGGGACTTCAAACCATATCTTTCCTAGCCATTTTTATGTATCTGTTCAATTAGCTGCCTTATTTGATTATCTGCTGTTGTCCGCGGCTTCTTAATGTTCATCTTAGCCCGGAAAAGGCAGGATAAGGGGCAGGTTTATCCATCACGATCCCCCTCTTTCCTCATCAAAGCCATTTCGTTACTTTCTTTGGTCATGTGCTCGTCCAAAATGAAGGCAGCTAACCCTGATAAAACCAAGTTCACGAGTATATATCCCTTTCAAGCCCGCCCTAGACAGAGCACTAGGTTAATCGAAGGCCAGGTTCATAAAGCGCCGATATCAGATATCAAATTTCCGTGTTTCCACGACAAGATTCTTAGCAAGCTTGCCAAAAGCGCAAGCTCAGCTCTATCGGTTGGCATCTTTAGCATTCTACTAGCTCCTACGCTTGTTCTTGGGCTAGTTTTCAGAGGGTCTTTCTTTCATAGTTCTAACTATTCTATCCTGACGCTAATACTTCTATGCTATTTCTTTGCGGGTTTCCCCTCCCCTTAGATTACATCATGATTCACCATGAACACATCAAGAGTTGGTCACGATACATGAGGAAAATAAGATAAGTCGCTAAAATTCACAAGTATCTATATTGATTCTACTACTGTTGAGTAAATCCTAGTAGAAGACCCTGTTACGATACACACAAGAAGACGAGGAGATAGTCGGCAACAAAGCTTGATATATAGCTTCAAGATTAGCAGACATAAAACAAGAAAGAGATGAAACTACAATGGATAGATATACATATACGAAAACGCCGTGGCAACGACCATGAGTATATGTAAGAATGTTTATCACTCTAAAGACTTAAGGTCGGTTGCGGCGGCTACGATGGCGGCCATCTATGATATCCATGATATCGATGTTGCTAGATATCGGTCGAATATCACGAGGCCTCCGAAAATCCCCATTATGATCAGTAGAGCCATACATAGATGGGCTTGTCCTTCTTGTCCCCAATGGGTTTTCGGTATCGTTCCGTTCCGATGGGCCATTGGAGGAATCATCCAGTCGCCCGTCAGGACTATCAGAATCGGCAAGTGAGTTGTCGGAAGGGCTATCCAAGACTGTAGATTCGAAATGAGCCTGGCTTCTACGATTGATGAGCGATCTTAACAAGATAAGTCTTTGCAACGACTGGTCAGGCTGGGTCGGATCATTGATTAGAGGTTGGTGGGGGCGCATCTGTCGGACTATACGACGATGCATGGTATCTGTGAGTTGCTCCTCGTCGCTGTCTTGGTTTGCCCGAGTGGTCTCAGAAACTATCCCAGTTGAGTCGGATGTCGACGTACCAAGCGGATGTAAAGGGCTCACTGAAGCAGAACGCCAAGGGTCGCTCATGTTTCTACGAACTCCCACAAGCTCAGGGTCAATGTATGAGGATGGCAACCGATCCAAATTCGGGGTATTCCCAGTAGGATTGGTAGCTCGTGCCTCTGATCTCTGTCCTGAGGAGCGAGCATCGTATATATTGCCATCACCATCATCATCGTCATCATCATTAGCCATATCATTGTCGTACCAGACAGTTGTATAAGTAGGAAGCCATGTGTTGTTTTCAATATGCTCCTGAAAACTGAACACATCGGGTGTTTCTACCCGATATCTTCTGCCGGGACCGGGAATACCAATACGAGGACTCAAGTGACTAGATGGGTAATTGTGTTGGGTATCATTTGGAACTACCTGGCCATTCTCCCCTCCACGTTCAGAGGATAGGGTTTGTGAAGTAGTTCTCATTGATCGACCCGGATACTGGGCCAACATGGAGCGTTGCATGAACGATGCAGTATTAGTATTCCAGTTTCTCATATTTAGGTTGCGATGGGTACTTGACGAGCCGCCTAGGCTGGTCTCGCGCATATCGTTGATGTTTTGTTGGAGGCGCGTTCTACGCTCGCGGAGGCGATCATGAGTCCGCATTCTACGATTTGAGCCATGGCCACAGTCTATGCCTGCTTCCAGTTCACGTCGCTCGGCAGCAGCCTGATCTTCGGCTGTGGTCTCGACAAACAAGCTATATTGGGGTTACAACGTGTTAATAAAGATGGTGCTTTTCTTGTATCTCAAGGAAAATTATGCAAATTACTGACAACTATGTACTGTCACGATACCAGTCATCGACTACATTGTAAAATATAAATTGATGGAAGGCGAGCGTAGTGGTACAAGGATGGCAATAGAAGCGGTACTAAGAATGACGATGCGGATTGCAATGGGAACAATAGTAATGCTGACAGATGGATGGAGCAAGATTGGTGGTAGTGCTGTGGATGATGATTAGAGTGGATAATGCTATAACCGACTAGCCCCGAAAAAGATGGGTCTTGAGGCTTCACGAGTTTGGCGATGACAATGGCAGTAAGCAATGCTGGTCCGGACGCAGTGGTTCCAGCAGCCAGACTCTCATTGGAGAACGAATGCAATGGGATGGAACTACGGTGCCATCCGTGCCATTGAATAAGCATCACATCCATCCAAATTTCGCGATGCAGCAAGGGCGGCTGATTGTCGCTAGGTAAAGGAAAACACTGAAAATGCAAGATATGCGCTGGAACGAAATGGGCTTTGATAAGCAGACCATTTGGGGAAACTCACGGAAGACCCATCGCGATAATGGGTTCGCGATACGCGAGAAGCGGTCACGATGATAAAAATTAGGGAAATAAGGGAATGTTGCGTAGGGCGGATGAATGAATCTAACGATATAAATGAAAGAAAGTATCTGTATATTGATTGGCAAGCTCTCGAAAAGGTAGAAATGATATATAATTGTTATCAAGTCGTGATTTATTAGATGGCTTGTAGAGGAAATTGAGGCTAGTAATGCAAGGTTGGGACAATAAAGATGAAGGAAGGTGTTCTTTTTTGGCTTTGGCTAGATTACAAAAGTACATACGTTGGAAACAAACAATAATAGCCCAAGCTTGGTGATGTGCACTTTCTGAAGCCTACAGTAAGACAGAGCTGACAACTCATTATTATTACGAGGGTTTCTTTCTTGTTATTTTATTTTCCGTATTTATGCATTGTCACGTGAGTAAAACCCTAACATGCTGCTGGACGTCAAGGCACTTTTAAGGTCTTCGAGATACTCTCCAGAGTGGGAGATGGATTCAGTAAAAAAAGGAAGACAGGAAAATGATAAGATAGCTAGAAAAAACCCAAGATACAAAATGTCGAACAGGTAGATAAACGTAAGAATTACAAGGAAGAAGAAATAGGGGCAAGTGAATATTTAGACGTCGTTCAGGGAGAAGATAGTCACATTTTCAGCTTTGAGAGAAGGAGAGAGCTTCAGCAGCCATAACCTAGCTATACTTTTCTCTCGGCCCCCTGCTGAGTTGAAATCTTCAAGACATATGTATACAGATATGTACAAACAACTTTTATCATCCACTAATCTACAAAAATCAAGTGCATCTTGTTTTTATGGCTAGGGTTATATAATTATCGCGATGGGTCTTCCGTGAGTTTCCCCAAATGGTCTGCTTATCAAAGGTACATGTATATGTTTTTTTAGAACCCCTTTGATAGAGGTTTACCCTTCTAGCGTAAGCAGAAATGTAGAAGGTCCTTCCGCTTTCTGTATGAGCAAGTGCCTTCAAATTCAGTATATTTCAAGCGTAGGTGAATCTCTAAACTCTCCATAATGAGGACGAGCAGTTAGATGCCAATCTTCACAAAGGAAGCCTATCTTGAAATAATGGAGCTGATGTCTGTTTGACCAAGTTCGTGCCAGAGAGTAAAAATGCTAGTGTAAGTCGAAGAAGATTCAGGCATGAGACAGTCATGCGCTACTTATATCTCCAGAACTTCTACGCCGTACAACAGGTCCCTACCTACAGGATTGAGCTGGGCTTCAGTCTTAGCCAGGTGGAAGTTCAACCGGCAGTCAAAACACGGCATATCAGTTACTGTCCTAAAAGCTACAGTGGGTTGCAGAAAGTTTTCAATAAAATTCTTGTACCTCTAACATAGGAAGGATAGATAAAAGAAGTGTTTTAGCCAGGGTTTCTTGCAGGATAGGTACATGAATTTTATTGAAAACTTTTAGCCGCTCACTGTAGCTGAGATGAACTCCCACTCCTACCTTGTCTTGGTAAAGGTCTAGAAATACTCACCTTTATAAACATTAAATTCCCGGCAGTTAAGTCCTCAGCTTTCTATGTACAACAGTTTGGCGCCCTTCCAATATATGTGTTCCTGACCTAGTGACCTGTGTAATCGGCAATGTCGAGAGGGACTTGGGAGAAAACAAAGTGACATCAAGTGAAAATCCACGGCACTACTACGTTCAGATTGTACGGTTAGTGGAAAGTTTTCCCCTAGGCATTACGTAAACCACACAGTGGCCATAACAAGCGCCTTTCTTCTGTGTAAGAGTCTTCTTTAGTATCCTATCTTGACTTTTTCGTAACAATTGGCCTTCCTCTCATGCACTTAATGCTCCAATCGGCCGCTAACCACATCCTCCTCCAGCAGCAACTGGAAAACTCTGCCACTTCAACTTCAACTTCCAGTCAATCAACTCTCCAACTGGAAAACTTAACTCCCAATGAATTTACTGAACAGCCACCAGTAGTTGGGAAAGACTGGTAAGGTCTCTGATGCGACCTCGTTGCTAACTATTCAAGGTGCTACGACTACAACCTAGCATCACAATTTAGTGTTATGCACCCACACACTATCATCGCTATGACGGTCCGGAAACATATCATTCATTAGAAAATTTAGAGATATCGGTCGTCTCTTATCGCTGTACAAAAGGATGCACCGAAAGAGCTTCTCGCCATGCATAGGATGTGTAACTTGATATGCTATGTCTGGAACTTTGTTTAATGGTGCTACGACACACTCATCCAAGTGTAGCACTTCATCATATAGAATGAAGCCTAGCTCGGACTCTTTGCCGTATGAAGGATTTGGCGTACAGCTCAGACTACCTAACTAAAGACATTATTCGCTTATTACGGCGTATAGACATATGTAAGAGCAGAACCAGAAAACAACATACTTATAAGACGGTTGATGGCGGTGTCTTGAAGCCACCATTTAAAATGATATCGAGGCTTCATCAATGTGCTTTCGTTTTTTGAGTGGACTTTACAAAGTGTGTGTTGCTTTTTGTGTGCTAAATATATAACTAAGTATTTCCTTTTTTTACTAGATCACACATTATCACGTAGTGCATAAAAATGTCCTTTTCTTGAGCAGTACAATATCGAGCCATGGGACACAAGCCCAAGATATTGTTTGAGACCTATCTAATATCGTTCATGACTGGTACGTTATCTTCAGGTTGATGTCGTCCTAGGATGATATTAGAGTATATAGTGGTATCAAATGTCACTCCTATCACACATGATATTCGTATAATAGATTGCTAAAAGAATATTTATATTCCATTGTCAGCTTCTATGCCTTGATCACAGGCAAAAACCCCTTGAATCCAATCTCATTATTGGTAATAATTGCAAATATGACTCGGAAAAGAACATCAAGGTACAAAACACATGAACATCTCATATCAACAACGAACGCGTGTCTTTTGACTCAAAATGATTGGATATTTATGAAGTTGTCGGTCTCTGAACGATCGATCCTTGTAAATAATTGTAAATGAACGAGTTGTCTTGCTTGTTTATTTTTAAGTCGGACCTGTTTCGCAAAGACCTACAACTACATACTATCTGAAAAGGCTTTTGTCGTATAATACATGGGGCTGTACGACCGACAACCACCTGTTCTGAAATGAAACAAGTTATACATGTAGTTTATACAATACGTGATGAGATTGCTCTCTCCCTTGGGCACACCTAACTCCTTGCTCAGCAGCTTACTAGTTTGTCCTGAACTAAGAAAAAAACGAGAATGTGTATCATGCCTTTTTAGCCCAATGCCTTATCCGAGGGCTAGTTTGGTGAACAAGATCAAACGATGATATAGATTCATGGTTGAACATGCTAGTATATCTGTACATACAGATAAAGGTATGGTTGACCAGCCGAGTTTAGCTTACCTGATAGTGATGGGATTATAGACGGGGCTTCAATACATAACATACAACTACATGTATTTGCGATGATTTGGCCCCCAACTTTAGATAGCCCATGTTCGCTCATAATATTTTCTCCTCTAAACTATCCCTTTCCAGGCTAGCTAGCCGTTCGATTTCGTGGTCCCCTGAAATAACATTGATAGTAGTGGGATGTTGTTGATTAGTGTTATGCTATTATCTCGCGGATGTAAGGAAGCAATAAATATAGTCCAGTCAAGCCACGCTAGCATGGCTCTCTGAAGTAATAGTTTACGGGCAAACGCACTCAATAGAGTATGGGTATTATGACAGCCAACCTAATTCTAGGAAATATAGGCGGTCTAGCAGTAGACAAAATTGGATGAGGAGGGCTGGGTTGGGCTTCCCAGCCCTGATCTGATGTGATCTGGTCCGATCGTATAACAAGGAATTTTACCACTGTGTAGAACGAGGAAGAAGACAATAAGAAGAAAGAATAAATTTAAAATAAAGGACCTGTTTATTATGATTCGTGGCAGTTTGGACCATGCAAACACGCCAAAAGAACCGTTGTACATATAGATATCCGATTGACCGAAATACAGAAATACAGAAATACAGAAATAAAGAAAATAACGAGCCAAAGATAAATATGTATGTATCTGTCTAAAAAATAAGAAAGAAAAACCCCAACTAGCTAATTAGATGACGCGTCGCTCTAAACAGAATTAGTAGCGGAAAGCTGAACTTTAGGCTTGATTTAATCATGACAATGTATAATGATCTAAGACCACTGCCGCCATATTCAATAAGAAAGAACAAAACGTGGCCTATGAAGGATAAAGGCTTCTTCTGCTAAGTAAACGAATAGTTCAACTAGAAAAAAGGCTGATCTTGTTAGATCGTGCCATACCATGCTAGAGAAAGGGCGGGATCATGAGACCTGAAGGAGTCTTCCTGAAGACGAATCGACAAAATAAAGCCTTGAAACTAGTTAGTGTTTTCATTGCAAGATAAAGCTTGATTTAGAAAGCGTCTTTCTCTAGATCGGGGGAGAATGTTGAGCCTTGTCTACATATATCCTAGCTGATCTATCTGTGCCTTGCAACACTATTGTTGATTAATTGTGCCTGTATCAGTATATTGGGCGGGCGGACGGGCCAAGAGAGTTTCTTGTCCGCTGGTACACCCCTCCTTTGGAAACAAAATGTATATGAAAGACAGAGACTGTCTCTGTTTCGCAGAGTCGAGAAGCCGAGATCCAAGAACATGCATAAGGACTGTTGTTTCTGTTTCTCACTACATAAATATGTGACTGTTCTTAGCCTTGTCTTGGTACACTGCCTACGATGGCATAATACGGTAGCATAAAAGATCTAAAAGCAAAATTCGCCTCGCAGTGCTTGATCTAGACTTTGTCTAGCGCATTCATGAAGAAGCGCATGCAGCTGTAACAATAGGAGTATTAGATCTAAATCCTGATGGCACCATATTACCCTTGTTTTTTTTCTCTGTAGTCTTCTATTTTTCGCCTCTGACCGAAGTCTATAGACATCGAGAACACAAAGGACTTAGTTTGGAATCAGTTGATCAGCTACTGTAGTTTTGTGCTGCGTTACCTGTTGATGCTGCGGACAGGTAGACGTTAGATATAGCCAAGTCGAGATACTGCAGACTGCGGATTGGACTAGATTGGGATGGATGGAGGGACTGTACGGCCCTAAAACCTGTCCACTGGAGTTGATGCCTACAGATAGCTGTATCTGTATACTACTTATCTGTACTATGTAGATAGCCTCCAAGAGCATATTCTTGGTCTTGTATCGATTTGGTAGCATGTTTCTATTCGAAGGAAGAGAGATTATCGACATCAGAAAGCATCTAGCAGCATAAACCAAAGAAAGCCTGAAGTCTCCTTGCGTGGATTGAAGCTTAATGGCGCTTAAGCCGCCGTAGCATTTCAATAACATTGGCTCTCTTTTTTTCTTGAAAAGGATACAATTACTGATGGGAAATTGAGGAACTTAGCGCCGTACCAGTGACTTTACCTGCTGTAATAAATCACGCCATAGGGAACGTCACGGGTACTTTGACCGTCTGAAAAATATTTGATGCACCTAGGACGACCCGCCAAAAAAGGCGGGTGGATGGCTTTTGGCGCCGCCAGCCAGAGAACAAACGACTGAACAGGCCTAATATCTCTATTATTTTAGTGGGCTCCCAATTTTGCTTTTCTGCTTAGACTTCGCTTGTCCCTGAGGCCTGTGCGTGTAGCTAGTACGCCATGCAGCGCACAAACAGCGTGCATAGACGAGGTACCGGCTACTCGTTAGCCCACTAAAACTAATAACGGTATAAGAATAAGAAAAAAAAGTAATATAACCTGCCAAATACTAATGTTTGGGTCGCGCTGAATGGTTGGCCGACCCCTGCATTGGCATCTGAAAGCTGCTCAAAGATGAAATCACTGGATGATCACGGCAGTAGTAATCTAGACATCTCTTTGTTGTAAGAAGGAGATACGGCTAGAATAAGGAAATGAACTTTGTTAATTGTGGGAAAAGTTTGTATTCACGTGCGTGGCCACATTCACAGAAACTACTCAATGTAGATGTTGTAATTCCTATAGATTTATTTGTATGTGGAAAAAAGACTCCAACGCCTTTTTTCGCATCATCAAGCTCACAAACGAGAAAACATATCTTGTACCCCATCATTTTCTATTCTCAATCCATCGCACTTTGCTGCCCAGTCCGTCTAATCCACTATTTGGCGAGAAAAAAAAAGTTTCTGCGGAGTCTTACAAAGACCAATCAGTGTACAAAAGGCACAATCACACATTATCGTCCCGATCAAGCAAAAGCACCACAACACGGCTTCAACAGGGCAAACTAGCCCATCTTGCGAAACTAGCCGTAAGTTACACTATTGTAAACTGGTTTGTTTCTTTTTTCATCTGTTTATTATCTTTGTGCCCTCTTTGTGCCCTTATCCAGAGAAGTCTTTCGATATCTTCTTCCCCTGATACCATTATAGTAAGCCTCTTCTCTTTGCCCAGCTACTTGTTGCTGTTGATCGCCCATCAAGCCGTCCGTCCGCCCATCCATTTGCCATCAAATCAATCAATTGATACTCCCCCTGTTCTGGTTCCTTTTTGTTTTATTCCATTTTCTCGCCCAATCCTTCGTACATCGCACTCTCTGCATTCACTTTCTGAAACTCATCCGCTAATACATGGGCCCTGGCTCTTGCAGGACGTTCCAGCAACAGCAACTATTATCGCTCTGTATCTTCTAATATATGCCTTCTGCGCACTCGACTGGCCCAGTTGTCTACCAATTCACCTGACCGCCCGCCCCCTTCTCCTTCTCACACCACACCAAAGCATTTCGAAGCAGACCATCTCAAACAACTGCTCTAGCCAAGCTTCTCTCCAACACGGCCGCTTGACATTGCTTGGGATTGCTTGAGCAAGAACAAGCGTCTGAATCACACCGCATAAACGCCGCTCTCCTCTTGCTTAAGACGCATTTGCTTTTCTGGTTTTTCTGGGCTGGCTGGCTGGCTTTGCTTGGACCTGGTAATAGCAATAGTTACAGTTACAGTGGTGGTAGACCACTCCCTGGCTGCACATCCCATCCATCCAATTCAACAGGCATAAGCTGCCCTCACCTGCCATCGATCGTCCCCTGTCTCGAGCTTCTCCCTGCTATCTTCTTTCTCTAGTCTCTCTTTTCTCCTACTAGGTTCTCAATCCGGACGGCCACTACGACGCTAACACACTTTGTGCTAGTTACTAGTGTCACTCACATCTTCTTACCTCTTACTCTTATCTTGTGTACTAATAATTGTACGCCAGTAACTAAAGCCTAGTTTCTTTCTTTTGTCGCTGTCTTGCTACCAACTCGCAAGCTCCTTTAAAGTGCTTTTACTCCCACATCATTCAGTCCGATACCGTGTGCCCTACATTTCTCTTTTTCTCTTCATTCACTCGTTTGCTTGATATTATCCTTCCATTGCTACTTTGAGACTCTTATTACTCTACTACTCTCTCACAATACATCTTTCTTTCTACATACGCGCCACTCACATACTCAGACACAAAAGCCAAAATGTCACAATCACAAGACTCTTCTTCGAAGGCCCTCGCCGCTGTTCCTGAATCTAGTATCCAGCTCACTACTGCTGCTCCATTAAACTATAGCAGATCGACCGCCACCGATGCTAGCACCGACTCAACACTCCACGAAAAGAGCCTGGATGTGCAAGAAAGTCAAGTTGTGCCTCCTAATTCGTACCATCAAGGCAACGGCTTCGATACCGATGTCGAGGCCATGCTTCCCAGCAATTCGCGCAACCTGCGCAAGTCCATGACTCTCGACAAAAACACTGACTGCCAGGTATGGCCTGGTCAGGACCACTGGAAGCGCAAGGCTAGAGCGGCCAAGAAGGAGCGTTCTTGCACTGGTCTGGCTCGCCTGGGAAAGCGCAATCGCATCATAGCTAAGGTCGTCATTGGTTTCCTAATCATTGGTATCGCAGTAGCCGTTGGCTTCGGTGTCAGCAAGCCTCTAGGCGCCACTATTTGGGGCGACGACAAGCGCAACTAAGATGTCATATTTTCTTGGTTTCTTTCTCTATGTGGAATATCTCTGAGATGGGTGTTACCGTAGCCGCAGCCATGGTTGTTATACATGGCTTAGATGGTCACGGTGTACAGCATACGACACAACGGCCAACATAGTGGCTTCCTAGTTGACGGCTTCTCCAACGCGATTCGATCCAACTAGACCCAGCTCTCTCTCTCACGGCAGCCAGCCTTCCTTGACCCTTCTTCGGCTGCTTCTGGTCGCAAACTAAACGCCATTCCTTCTCTACCCGGACACGATTGCCCATCTTTATTCTCCCTGTGGCATCCTATTGCACACAGGCAACTCGACCCAACTGATATATCGCACCCACTACATTCCGTAGGCTGGGTGCATCTCTTTTTTTATCATTGGTCCGGCCGGTTGCTACTCCCTCAACGAAAAACTGGAATGAAAGCTTCACGCTTACGGACTGAGGTCTCACCTCGTTATGATCTCTCATCATTCACTTCTGCCCTTTCTTCAACTGTACATATCTTTTTTATTTTCCCTTTCTCTGGCTCTATCGTTATTTTTTTTTCTCGCTCTCTTTTTTTCTATTCGGTAATATTACTAGGGGGCGTTACAGGCGGGTGTATATTGCCTACAATATGGGCGGATGTTTACTTTGGGATTCTTGTTTTGGTTGTTTTATTGCATTGCATTTTGATTTTTTTATTATTTTGTAATGGAAATGGAGGTTACGTATTGATATACATTTTTCAGTTCTATCTATTTCACGAAGCCTTCCATTTCCATCTCTACAACAATTGTTCATTTTACTATTGTTTGTTTATCACTATCTCTACTTTCCAGGTAGCCTCCTTATCACTACACCATCATAACAACAACCAAAACGGCGTTTATTGGTGCTTGGACTTCTTTTGGGATGGAATTTTGTCTTTGTTCTAGAAATAATGAAACGTCTATTTTTTTTCTCTCTTTCGAAATTCCTTTATTTGCTACGCAAACATGTGAATGAAAAATGCATGTAATGAGCACAGACTGGCTATGATAACGTCGAACTGTACACTTTGTATAAGAAAAAACATATGTGGGATGTCATGTTTGGTTACATTATTGTTTTCTTTTTTTTTTCGGAAACTGCCAAGTCGGACATGAACGATGGAGAAAAAAAACATGTATAAAAAAAAAAGAGAATAGAAATAAAACATGGGGTTATGAAAAGCACAGAGCACAGTGAAAAAGGCGAAAAACGAAGGTTGAGAACAAGCCAGCCACCAACAAAATTCAGAAATGCTTCTAACTATAAGATGTGGTATTAAGAGAAAAGTAGTGAGCTAGTTGAATCGAAGTTTTATTTTTTTCTCTTTCTGTTTTCTTGGTTTTTTTGCTCCCCTTTGTTGGCCCTGGTGTCGATCAAGGAAATTAGTAGAACATTGATTAAGAACAGCATAAAACATAACCCAAGGCATATAAATGAGAGAAATGACAAGAGCATGAGTAATGGTTGGCCTCCAGCATTCCTCAAAAATATATTATATTTGTCTCGAGATGACTATCTCATGTTTTACGAATATTTGAACAAAGAATATAAAAAACTCATTGATCTTGAATATTCAATAATGCAATGTCTAATTTGAACTGAAAAAGGTAGATAGACAGCGACATTACTACATCATCTTAAAAACGCAAGAACAAAGTACCTATATTTTCAAGTAAATTAAGACCGAAAAATACCAATAGTCAACTAATATTTGATATCACCAGGTGCTTCACATTATGTGCCCTGAAGATCACTTTCCTCCATGAGAAGATGACCCAAGCTGTAGCAAACAAAAAAAAATAGAGTTCTTTTTCTTTTTTTGTCTATATTTCTACATTTCGTACTCGTTCTTCTCGATAGTTGGCGATTTTTTCCTCTTTAGCGGGTATGTCGAATTCGGGACGAACTTGTTATTATTTTGACCAATAATTAGAAAAAAACGCCACAGTGAAGATTGTTGGTATCAATGGTTCATGTTTGATTCTAGTGGCGTTCTATAGAAATCTGGTCGTCATTCCTAACGATGTACATTCGTATACGGTTCGCATATCTTGAGTTTCGTGATATTTTGATCAAGTCAAGATACATATCTCATCCTATCCGATATCTCTCATTTTTCAAATATTCCCAATCGTGTGTTCTTATTAGAAAGCCAAGTTCTTCTTGTGGTGTAAGTTTCCTAATCCAGTTAGACGAATTTTCCATATGCAGCTCACATCTTTTTCTAGTGGTAAACTTTTTTTGCCATACCAAACTTTGACAACCCGCATGCAGATATTCAAGAAGAAAATATAAGAAAAACTTTTAGATCTAGACACATCTAAAAACTTGCATGTGACTCCAAAATATTGCCATGATTTTCATGATACAAGAGAACTAAAAGGCATTGATATTAACATCATGACATCAACTCGGATTTCACCATATGCGACGCACTGTCGTTGTTCCCAAAAAAGCAGACCCTTTTTCATATATATATACAAAAATGCGAGCCAAACGTCACAAAACCTCGGGTTTTAAAGTCCGAACACGAATGGCAGGATAAAAAATCACCAAAGCTTTTTGGACGTAGGGCTGGCTCCAGGCTAAAATTGACATAGGGCCATATTCACTTGCTTGGTATAGTAAAGCCTCTTCAGCCTTTTTCCCCCACCATGAAAAAATATAAATCCCGATGACTTTGTCCCGTGTTCCCGTACTAGCCGCGGGTCGATGCGTCTGACTTTTTATTTTCATAATTTTTCTGATAAATATCTCACGCTATTATTTCTTGATTTTATGTAGTTCGTTTTTGATTTCAGCATGGATTATTCCCGAGTCCAAGAAGTCGGAAACGATGAGTGATAGGGTTAAGTCCCTTTTTCTTCTCGGGGAGGCCTTGATGAATGTATTAGTAGATGTACAGTTATTTGCGGATGACAGCCAGGAACAGCACGCGGCGAAACGGCAATGATGTTCATATTGATGCATGTAGCTCAGATTATATACTAGCGGTAGAAAGTTAATTGCGTAGTGCCTATTCAAGTACCGTCTTGTCAATACTGGTATACATGTATCTTGTGACAGTCAAGACGAGAATAGTATAAAATACCACAACCCAATATGACCCTATAACAAATCCAAATAAAGTCACTGACTCTATTGTGTCCTGACTCAAGTACCGTGTTATGAGGCAACAAAAAGACGCTATGGATGACATTGTTCGGAATATTCCCGCTGGGTTCCGAGTCTTCCGGAGCTTCCGGGTAAGAAAATAGAAAAAAAAACAACCACCTTATTTTGAACATGGAAATTCCCGTCCTTCTGCCAAGGCTATTTATTGCCATGTCTTCAAACCTAGCTCCTACCGAAGCACCTTGTTATTGTCCCATCTATTGTACAACTATATCTAATTCAAGCCTGTCAAGTTATTGATAGGCCTTCTCAAAGCGTTGATCTGCTTGCTATGGGGATATTTCACCTGTTCTCCACTTTAGACTACATCTCATCATTTTTTTCACATCTACACGCACAACGATTTAGGGATTCATATTTGAGGGGTGTTGATGATTTGTTGATTGGAAAAAAAAAAGTAAGGGAAAAGACGGAAAATAATCTCTTTGGCAGTCTAAGATCATACCAAAGAGACAACCATCTGCAAAAACCCTTCTATCTAAAAAAACCCACCCTCCTCCTCCTCTCCTCCTCCCTCAACCCCCGATATATATAATATCTTGCGATATCACATAAATCTATTTCCGAAGAAATAGAAATCTAACTCATCCAGATACTTGAGAAGAATTCCCATACCTAGGTCAAGCCTTGGTATTTGCGCAGATGATAGTAGCAGTAAAGATTTTTGGTAAGCTGAGATTGAATGCGCAAGGGTAATCACTGAAGTAGGAAGCTCGAAATAGAACAAGTTCCGTCTAGTGTAACTCTTCCTAAGAAGAATTGGGGATTTTTTACCAAAGAGACCTTAGGAATCTCCCAGTAGATACTGTAAGTGCTGAGCTTCTGCTGTGTATGGTCATGTAGTTACCCCGTCGATTTTTTTCAAAGAGCCCAAGAGCCACCCCTCAAATCATCATACCAGCACATAAAAAGCTTATGGTGATGTGAAGCACTTATATGTGGCGAAGAGAGACAGGGGCGGAAAATCTTGCATTATATAAATCCGAAAGTGTGAGAAAAAAACCTACAAGTTCAACGGCAGGATATCCGAGAAGAGGTCGTAATCGAAGATGATTAGATGCTGTGGAGTGCAAGTAACTCGGGAGTTACTAGTATCAACGAAGCGAATCGGTCGGTTGGCCAAAGGGAAGTAGGAAATGAAAAGAGAGTGTTCTTTTTCTATGATATGTTGATGATTTGGTAACCGCAAGCCAGATAAGAGTATTAGTCCTATCAACTTGCGTACTCTGGTTCCATATCATTGAAGAAGAAGTCGAACAACTTACATAAAGAAATCTTGAGACTGTCATTACCTTTATGAGAAAGTTCACTCAACTCCAATCTTGTTGCACAAAATGCAAGAAGTATTGAGGAAGAGATAAAGATCTAGAGAAGAATATGTAAATTAAAAAGAGGGGTAGAAATATTTACTAAGATATGATATTAGGTGGATCATTTCTTAGCTTTTGGTAGATCGGGGAGGCGAATGCCCTGCAGGTGAAGTTGGGCCAAGAAAAACAGCAATCTGAGGCTGACTGAATGGCGAGTAAAAGACCGAAGGCTTCAAACCGATCGTCATGGTATTTCTGTAACCCAATAAAAAGACGTTCAAGCTTGAGAGGATACATAAGGGAAACATACGAATAATCAGTTTGAAGGTGCAAAGTTCAGAATAGAAAAGACAGCGTAAATCACCATTCAGTAATGTGTGACCTACTGTTTATTCGTAGCCGACGTCTGAAACTTCGTAGAAAAAAGGGATGTTGAAAGAGCGTGGTGTCGTTTGCTATTCGGGTGCGAATTTATTTGTTACCTTGTTACAGGAGGATATCTCACTTTGCCATAGTTGTAGTAGGTCAGGTTGTCAAGCCATGATACAGAATAGAGTTGGTAAAGACAGACAGTTCAGAACCAACAACTGAAGTATCTAGCAATATTGACGACGTATATCTGTAAGTCAGTAGTAAAGAATGAACACTCAAAATCGAGGGGGATAGGGTAGGATTTGGCGATGTTCTCACTGAAGGAAAGTGTGAATGCTAAGAAAAGGTTGGGATGTTTGGGAGAAAGTTTTCAGTCAGGTTTGAAAGGAGAACAGGAACTATTTTATATACGAACGGTATAGAGGATATAATTACCAAATCCAAATCGAGTGATCACTTTATCAGAATAGTGAGTAGATTTGCCTTATTGATGAAAATATGCAAGGCAAAAATTGTATTAGTCGCTTCGCCTAAGTGCCTTCTGCAGCTGCAAAGAAACCTCGTTGGGAAGCATAGTAAAACAAAAAAATAGCAGGCTGAGCTTTTCGATGTAGTAGGCCCAGCTGAAAGAATGAGTTGGGTAAGTGGAATTAACAAATACGAAAGCAGACTTGATAGAAAAGAAAAGAATGACCAGTCAAATTCGGCTAAGTCCGAGTATGAGCGAATGTATAAGAAATGAAAATACACATGTCTAACATGATAGCGAGAAGAATCTAGACTAGGTCAGCATGTAGCATGTAGACGAAGTCCGAAAGAAAGTAATAGGATCATGAGTAGCTCAGTGAGTGGAACGATCGAGAGGAGATGTTGAGGGAAAACGACTTGGAGATAATTCATTGCATGAAGACTAAACGAATAAATTTGAGTCCTATATCCCTACTTCTTAGGTTATTGACATATAAAGAGCTAAAATCCCATAGTGTGACATTGGCATTGGTGCTATGACAATCGTAGCACAGAGAGGCCCTTTTCAGATATGCTCGTCAAAACTGTCAGAATATTGAGGAGAAGAAGCACAACTGCACAAGAAATACTCTGAGCTCAGTTTGTTTATAGTAGACCAAACCAAATGTTATTTTGAAGATTCTTTTGAAATCAAATACATTTATTGCCTTCCTCTAAGATTCTTCTTGCGTCATATTGAGTTTTGTTGCTAATAATTCATTCTATTGATTCAATGCTATAATCTTTGCGTACTGTCTGTCAAAGGTTATCAGAATACGGTTGTAAACCTATTGAAGTCTACACTCCTCTTGATCTCGTTCTCCATGACTAGTAGCCTGATATCTCACCGCCACAATCCGACAACTCCTTGTCTCTCGCCTCACTATTTGACCAAGGATGAGGGAGCCAACTATCATTGAAAAGAATTGTCAGCATATCTCTGGACTTTTTCTTGAAAATAGACTGAAGAGATGGTGCTGTCCTAACTACAATATGTCTGCGCAACGACTGCTTCTTCATCAGTGGGCATATATCAGACATTTTCTAACTGCCCTGGACATCGGCTTTGGGATATTCATGACCACTGTTGTTATTGTCATGATATTAGCCATATATATCTTCATCTTCATGGCTTTCACAGCCTACTTCTTCATTAGCATTGCTTCCACTGGCACAGATAGTCTCGACTCTAGCCTGGTGTTTAGTCCGATACACAGTCTCATAAACCAATGCAGTGTCAGCCACTTCAATGCTCGAACTGTCGGCTTCTTTTCCGACCACTTTGTCATCGACATGATAATCATATCCATCCCCATCCCTCCCAGCATCGATATAGATATAGTCAGTCTCATACTCTCCATAGGCTCTCTCTATATCTTCGTCATCGTCAGCTACTCTTCTTCTCTTTAAACTTGAAGACGACTTGACGCCTTGAAATCCACCACCATCGTATCTCTTTAAAAGCTCAGTTCTGGGAATCCACTTTGTTGTTTGCTCGAGATCTCCAGTTGACGTCTTTTCGTAGCACATGATTCTGCAGCCCTTATTTGAGGTAGTAGTGAGTAGGCACTTGACATGAATGAAAATCGACCAAGCAAATCGAGCAAAGAGATATGGGACTGCAGTTTTGGGTATCTTAGCTTCCACATAATGGTATTTCGGCCAGAGTTTAGTAGCACTATCACGGATGCAATGAGTGGCAAACTTGGTTACAAGCATAATTATCGGAGAAGCAGGGTTTTGGGACAATTGCGAATTCCCTCCGGTCAAAGCAGTGATGGAGATCGGCTCAAAGTGGTATGATGTTTCGTGGATTGGGATCAATATTGCTGCCAATCCCGCTGGCTCCATGTTGATGCATTAGATTTCTCTCATACCAGGTGACTTCTTCTCTAGGGACAAGACGAGAATTCTCTAAATCATGGCTTGTCGTTGTGATGAGACACTCTGGTATTGGACTAGCAGAAGAAGAGGTTGAAGCGTCTTTCTAGATCTGTGGGATGTTTTCGTGTGGAAAATCCCAGTCTTGAAACGTAGGAACGATATGATATGGCTCTAGTGAAGGACAGTTAGTTCTGCAAGTTTACTAAAAGAGCAATGATAGAAAAAGGGAAGACTGAAACTAATCATACATACCCTCACAGCCATCAATTATGGAATAGTATCGTTCCTCCGTCAATACGCCATCAAGAGGAGTCTGTATAGCTTCACCATCTTTAGTCAAGGCGAAATAACCCTCTTCAAAGCGGTTTCCAGAGACAATTTGGCAAGCAACAAGCGCTGTTCTATGGTGAACACCGAATTCGTCAGAGTCGTCTGCATCAACTCGCGGGAGCTTGAGTATTCCAAGATTGCCAGGGTAGCCGGGATGGCAGATTGATATGTTTTCGCTTCCAAATCCGCATTGTGGAGGTGAAAACTTGCGGGGTCGACCTGGTAAACTTGCTGAAGGCATACTTCTAATAGATGCAGAAATGAAGTTTAGATATAGGCTTAAGAACTCAAGATAAGAAAAAAGAATATTTGTTATGATAATTTGAAATTTGAATTGTGCATATGATGAAGAGTGTAAAAGCAGGAAGTCAAAATCAGAGATCCAGCTTTGTTTTGTTTTATTTGTTTAACCTTTTACGTCTTTATGTGGCCTCATGAATGGCAAATTGATAGTACTGTTCGCCCTCTTGAGAGTAAATTACGTTTTGTCGTAGCTGCATGCAAACTATGTAGTACTTATCCATTGCCACAATAGAACCAAGTCAAAGCAAGCCACTTGCCAAAAGCCGACAGTGCGCTCAGCTCAAACACTTAGTTCTACAGTTGGAATTCGATATAGATGAGATTTGCTTGTCCACACTACTATATGCTGTTGTTATTAAGAGGCACATTGTCAGAAATCAAACCATATGTATGTACATATAAGTCACATATTTCAATAGTACGAGCCTCAAGAGCGCTTACATTAGACTTTGAGATGCTCTAAGAATATCTCACAATGAGTTGAAATTATGTGTGTAATATATATCATGCATATGCCCGAAGAAGAAGAAAAAAAAAATCGACCATGCTATTAAACAACAACAACGAACGGCTACGAAGACCAAATTGACATGAAGAGGAAGATGTTGATATTTCAGGCTAGAAGGTGGGAGAAGGTCCTCAAAATTGAGGAAACGTTTGTAACTGATAACCACTCATTCTGCAACTGCAACCGGTCTAGTCTACGGGATTTTGAACTTTCCATGAATTTCCATCAAAAGATCGAGGTCTGGATCGTGTACTAACAGTAGTTCCAAGGCTTAGACATATTCCATAAAGTGATTGGCTAACAATCACGGTTTCGCTCAGTCGTTCATGTGACTTGCACGTGGTTCGTCATGGGAGTAAATCATCTGTGTTGGTTATGGTATATTGGATTTTCAAAAGTAAAAAGCATATGTAGTACATGATGAGTTCATGTTACCAAGTGATGTAACTAATATTAGATACGCTTGCTGTATGATCCTCATTTCTTGATGTCATATTTCATTCACATATGTAATAGTAGGACCAAGTAATATACAATTTCAAAATTCGAGTTCTACTGAAATTCAATTTTTGTGGCAGACTATGACTCAGGATATAACATCTGGATAAATAAACCTCATAACAAGCAAGATATCAATAGGACAAACGATACAAAAGACGAAAAAATGTCGAGAATAGACACGGTCAAAATATTGTGTAGTTGGGAACATTTCGTTTTTTTTGTTGTGTTATTGAGAAGAGAGAAAAAAAATCAACATATTGAGCCGCATTCGTTAATATGCAAAGAGAGGGAAAATAAAAAACAAAAGCCAAATTATTATCCCGGCTTGTGATGCCCAACACCAACGCTTGGTACAGAACCAGAGAAAAAAGAGAATAATAAAAAATAAACAGAGAGAAAAAAGAACCAAAGGTCGCACCCGATCTTCAAAAGAAATAGGGACCAAGAAAAAAAACCAAAGGCTACATGAGAGATGATACATGACTGGAAACTTGACTGACTGATTTACAAGACAGTCAATCACAATGGAGCGAAAATAAAAACTAATAACAAGATAACAAGGGAAGTTTCACCCTCATTGTAACGGCAAGTAGATAGGAAGGCATTAACCTGAATAATAAAGAAAGAAGATAAACACGGTGATTACATATGCGCGAAAGATGCAATAGCAAAACCCAAAGTGACAAAAAAGAGAATAGAATGAGAAAAAACAGAAGCCGGGGGATGAGACAAAACAAAAAAGAAGAAAAAAGAAACAACAAAATTCAAAACGTTGTTCGTGAGAACAACATATTGCAAACGCAGCAACTAAGAAAGTTGATGCGGTATCTAAATAGAAGAAAAAGAAAAAAGAGCTAAGCTTCCCTTCAAGAGAGCAATAAACAAGCCATTATATAGATGACTGCAGCCGAAATTTTTATTCTGGACCTCGAGACGAATGGCACAGAAAGGATAGACGATGCTTAGACACCACCACCCATAAGAGCAGCCAAGTCGTCGAGCTCCAAAAGCTGCTTCTCAAATGCGGCACACAGCTCGTCAGAGGTCATGTCCATGCTGGCAGAAGCGGAGTGGACAGAAGGAGCTTCAGTCTTGATCTCAGTATTAGGAGTAGGCTGGCGATCACCATTTGCAGACGTAGCGTTGTTGGGGGAAGAGCCACGACCAGGGGTAGGAACACCACTAGTGCCACCGTTGATCGTAGCAATGCCACCAGGACGACGCTGCATGGGGGGCTCTGAATCACCACGGGCAGTGTCAGAGTTGACGGCATTGCCCTGGTCATAGTCCATGGCATCTGGGTTGGTGTCAGCATTTGAACCTGCATCGTCCTTGACTGAAGGAGAATTACGCTGGATGTGAGGGACAGTCAAGTTCGTGGATCCACCAGTGATACCGGCGCTGGAGCTGCGAGCAGCAGCGGCTGCGTCGTTGTTAAGAACACGCTGCATCACTGCGAGGTGACGCGACCATGAAGAGATAAGTGGCCAGATCTCAACGCTAATGTCCATAAGATGGAGACCATCCTTAACGATTGTAGCAGCGGTCTCAACAGCACTAGGAGGGGTCAAGCCCTTCAGAGAAAGGTATGCTACGGTCGAACTAGCTGTGAAAGTGGCAAATAGCATGAAGATGGGGAAGTTGAGGAGAGCGTCCTTATCCGCGCTCATCTCAAGGGCCATCAGCATCGAGGTAATGCTGTGGCAGGAAGTCATAAGACGGTCGATGATGTCATGACATTGCGGCAGGTTGCGCCATCCAGGTTGCTCAGTCGACACATACTGCAGTAAACGACGACGATGGATGAAGATGGTCGCGCAATGCAAGATCGAGTGGATCATGGCATATGTTGTGCCAGAGCCCATCGTGATGTGGAGACTGATTTGTCCCTGCTTGTCGACGTACTGCATCGGCAAAGAGGAACGAAGGCGGTCAATCTCAGCCATGAGAGAAGAAAACTCCATTTCGTTGAAGTTCTGGACGGTAGAAACGGTCAGCGCGTGAACAACGTTGCGCCAAATGCGAGTGGCAAGAACAACGTGTCCAAACTCGCCGATCTCGTCAATAGGGGCACCGGGGGGCATGCCGGATGGGTCCTCGAGAGCAATAGTCTTGACGTAGACAGCATTGCCGAACGCAAAGTTGACATCAGTGCATGGCAATGCAACACCGACAATGTCAGCGGCAGAGAGAGCCGGGTAACGACCAGGTGTGCTAGACAGGATGCAATCTAAAACGTATACCAACCAGAGAGTACGACGGAACGACTCTTCACGCAGGAAACGGTCGCTGTCGGACTGATGTTGGTGAGCGTTCAAAATGCGGTACATCTGCAGCATACGAGCGGCCTGACCCAGGTAAATGTAAGCGCGGACTGCGTTACGGGAGCCCCACTCGTGAATAACAATCAGGCACATGGCCTGGATGTCGGCCAACGTTGGGCTATGCATGGTCTCGTTGATACGAGAAATAGCCTTTTGAGCAAAGTGCTCGGCAGCACCAGTGGCACCTAGAGATCCACCATAGCGACGGATCAAGCTAGTTGAAGATCTAATCAAGATTGTTAATAAATGTTATGAGATTTTGGTATGACGTTGTCATAGTAGAGTCGATGTTCATCGTGGCAAAGCCCGGGCTCCGAATCTGACGATCCGAAAAAAGTGGGTACTTTGCGTGAAAAGGAGTAGAGTAGTGCACACGAAAAATAAATAGCACAACCCAGGGATACTCATGTTGATGATACCAGGGTTTATAGTACGAAATAAACAGGAGTAAAATTTAACATACCTAGCAGCACAGGACATCATGCCATAAGCAACAGACAGCTCGGTGCTGTAGTTCTTGATCTGGGTCACAAATGACGGCTTGTGGAAGGCGATTGACGCCGGGAACGACTTGGAGACGACTCTCTCACATTCGGCCGCGAATTCGGGGACCAACCTAAACGAGAAGGTCGGGTTAGTTCATGTGGAGCTAGGAGAGAACGAGAAAAATCCGCTAATGTTTTGGGCTATGGAGGCCGTGCAGTCAAGGAGCTCAAGGAGCAACTGGTGGAAAAGCGGACGCGGCAATAGGAGTTGGAGTCGCCTGTGAGCCGAAGCAAATTTGCCTCAAGACGCTACGCGGGCAACTGACGACAGCAAAATCAAGGAGGAAAAGAGACAAGGCTCGTGGAGCGCTCTACAGGGGTAGATCGTTCGGGCCATAGGCGCTGGCACATGGTAGACTGTCTTTTGGCACCAAAACGGAGGCTAGGCGTTCCGGAGGCTGTAACAGAAAAACTGCAGGAGAACAAGCCAATCAAACCGCCCGAAAGTCCCGAAAGGTACTCTGAGCGATGACGAGCTTGTGAGCTGGCCCAGGCTTTTTTCCAAGGTGAATTTTGCCCGTCTTAGACCCACGAATGGAATACAGCGGCTTGTGCCTCGAGTAATCATATCTGCGGCGGCTGATTTTATGTCTTGTTTTTTCTGCAGCCTGTGCTTGCCAGGCAAGCTGCGCCCCTTCTTACTTGACCCTCGCTCGCTGATTATAACGAGCCCAGCAAGCGTTGAGGAGGTTCCGCACGGATTTGCATGGAACTGGCATTTTTAGCTATTTTCTTGGTTTAATGCAACCAACGGCGCTCCGATAGAAGGATCGACTGAACGCAGCTCGGCAGAAAAATATGCAAGAAAAGTACGCCAAAATGGTACAGCTGCTATGACAGGGATCCTAGCAATAGCTCTCTAAATGCAGGCTAGAAGACATAAGAAAAAAAAAAAGGGCATACGCCGACTTGACTTAACAGGGCAACCAAAATTATCTGGCGGAGCGGGCTTTCGGTAGACGGGGATTTGTGGGACCAGCAACCTAGGTGAGGCCCGAAGAAGAATAGGGGCTCGACAGCCATTGGCAAGCAGCGCAAAGTGCAGCTGAGCATGGCAAGATGGAGAAGAGATTGGGGTGGTAGCATAATTGCGAACAATGAAGTTTTTGTACTAACTATATCGTGATGTATAAGGCCCTTGTTGTTGTGGCTCTTGTTGGGCGCCCGAAGAAGAATAGGGGCTCGACAGCCATTGGCAAGCAGCGCAAAGTGCAGCTGAGCATGGCAAGATGGAGAAGAGATTGGGG